>JABFFG010000222.1:0-48900 GCA_013623685.1 Fusarium transvaalense
GGCTTTTGGGGGCGGGAAGGACAAAAGGTTTGTTCAACTCAACGAGTATCAGGAAAGGTCGAAAAAATACGTACTTCACCGGCAAATGTCCGCGTGAACCCTCCGTCATCGCGAGGCTCACGCGGTTCATCTGTCGCTCGTGTTCGTTAAAGTGTTGCCAGATACGTTCATGACAGTCTTGAATATCACCACCGCGGACTACGTATCCACAGTCATCTTCTTCGCAAACCCAGGTTTCGTCAGGGCCACGTGGTATAGTCGTTGGTATGTTGTCTGCTCTGAGGAAAATCTTGATAGGCTTCCCAGATGAACTGGCACCCGGCTCATCGTCAGACGAACCCAGTTGGGCCTCATTTTCAATGGTATTGTCCTCATCCGAAAAATAATGAGATCTTTTTGGTCCTGTTCCTTCGTCCTGAGAATCGCTGTCCACATCAGAGTGAGCTCGCTTTCTAGAGGCGGCTGCCAAACGAAGGCTGGACTTTATACCAGATGGGCGGCCTGGTCTTCTGATGCTTTTGCCAGCTGGTGATGAACGAGCGGGACTTGAGACTTCGCCATCAATCGGTCCTGTAGGTCCTCCGGTCTGTGTTAGGGGCGATGGCTGATCAGGCTTGCTAGAATGGACATTGCTCGATTGCTTGCGTCGTATCATATGGTACGGAAAATCGGATGGCTTGATAGCCACAGGGTTAAACGGTTTCTTGGAAACCTCTTCGAGCCAGATGTAGAAACCATGATCCTTATACTTATCCTTATCAAGTGCCTGAAGTAGAGCGCCCGCGTTGTAATGAAGCACCTCCTCAATTGGGACTCTGTAAGATGCTCTTTGCGCGCTCTTATAGTTGGGAAACTTGTATTTAGTCCAGAGCTTATTCATGACGGAGGAATGAGTGAGACCAGCCTTGGAGTGTACAGTCTCCCCATACGCCGACTCCACAGCGTTCAGGACACTCTGGAAGGGAGTCTCATCCGTGCTGGGTACGAAGGAAGAGATCTCACTCATGTGAGGGGTGAGTGATGGCGTGCTTGTTGATGAATGCACGCTAGCTGGTCTTGAAATGACGGATGTATCCCTCGAGACTTGAGTAGAGCTCACCAAGTCGATGGTATCATGATCGGCCCTGCGACTAGTAGAGCGTGACCGTGATGCTCGTTGTGGTGGCGGGCTGCCATCGAGTTCGATGATATCTGGGGTAGCATTGCTAAGAGTAACTGATGGAGCTGAAGAGCCATTGCGAGTTCGCGAGGGGAGTGCCTGGGGTACGGGTGGCTCGCTCATTTGCGCAAGAGGAGACTGTGGAGATTGAGGCGGTTTATTCAGACGCTCAATCTCTTTGTTGTAAGTATCCTAATGAATTGTATTAGTCAGGTTTTTCGTAGAAGATAAAGGCTTTCTACTCACGCTATGTCTTTTGACCAACCACTGGTAGAAATAGGTAGTTCGCCAATCGAGTTCGGTATTGTCTTGAGTGCACTGTGCGATGAGAAAAGATGCATGTCTATCGCATCGCGAAATAACTTCCTCGAGGGTCGAGCCATCTCCGATCCTGGTGGCATACTTAAAAAGAGTTAACAAGACCGCAAAGTTACAATGAGGGGCCTCAAGCACAAACCTCGTGGAAAACCTGACGAAGCTCCTTCTCGGCATCCTTTTTGCCCTTTTTTGCTTTCTTCAGTGGTCTCTCGCTGTAGATAGCCAATATTCGATAGTAGAGTGCCACAGCCTCTCGCATCTGTCTGTAGATGGGTGCGTATGCTGCTGAAGGGTTGAGCTCGAACCAAGCGCATGTGCCCGCAACCCAGATGATCGGTGAACCATTCTCGTCTTCTCCGATAGAGTATTGAACACATTTCCTGACTTCGAGCTCGATCGACCTGCGGACTTTCATGATAACTAGAACATGTTATTTAACGTAATACAAGGGACGATAGATTTGGAAGACAAACGGTGTGCCTTCTGCGCTGGATCCTCCACAAGAAGGGTCCCGCGGATGATGTAGGGCCCACGAGTGGCCACATCAAGGGCGTTTTCAAGTGTTTGCCCATCTTTGTTCAGAACGATAGCGTCTTTGAGTTCGAAGCAGGTCTCTGGGTCGACACCAGAATGGTCAAATCTTAGAACCGACTTTTCTTGGCGCCATGACACCTTGCTTTCATCTTCGGTGTCGACACTCGACGTGGAAGCACGGCGGCGACGCCCGACCATCTCTGTTAAGTTATGCTCGGATGGAGCTCATGGAGCGGCCGGTTTGGGCTGTTGATTCGGATACTTGGCGATGGCGACAGGACAAAGGACTGTGAATCTGAATTTGGAGGTATTGGTAGCAAGGTATTTGTCGATGAATCGTCGTTCTGGCTCAAAACGGAGGTAGGCAAACAGCGAGCCTTGAGGTGCTGCGAAAGTGACTATGTTGAACGTGAAGCGTGGGAAGAGTGCAGCGCTGATGTCTGGTGATGGTGTTGAAGTGTTGTAGGTACCCTGTAGTTAGGTGGCACCCTACCTAGTGCCTAGGAACCATGATCGCAGGCAATGAATTGGACGTTAGAGTACCTAGGTAGGTGGGTGTAGCGGAACGCGGTCGCGCTGCATAGCCCGAGTACCTAACTATGGAATTGGCAATTGGCGGGGCAGTGGCCACTTGCATCTCGAGTGCTTGTTGACCCACTAAAACGCGAGCTTTAAAGTGCCTGCGCTCCAATCAAATATCCCTGATAATGGCGGGTCAAGTTCTAATGGTTTGACAGAATTATCCAGGTATTATAAGTTGATGGTTCACACAGGGAGCATGAAATTGACCACGAAATGTAGGAGATAGTTCTCTGAAACTTCTAGCTGAGTATCGAAGTAATTTTGCGGATTATGTTAGGTTCCAAGTTGATGTTTTCTTCTACCGTGTGCTCAGTCATCACTTGATTATAGACTGTCCGACGAAATGGTCTAGGTTTAATGTGACCCAAACTCTACTAAAGTTAGTTTTAGCGGGGAATGCTGCTGATAAGACTTTTTTTCTCTACAAGCAAGTCAGTCCCAGCCCAGGTTGTATTTGCTGAGGCGGGTGCTGGATGGATTCTTTTTTGCAAGCTCCACCACATCGCAAGCCTTACTTTCTTTCCCTCCATCTTTTTTTCTTCCTCTCTATTCTTAGCCGTATTTAATTTCTGGAAGCGCTTGCATGCGCCTCCCACAAAGGTATCTTAGGATGGCCACGGGTTCTATCCGGGAGGGCGTATTTGGTATGTGATTTTTCTGACTCTACTCTACGTTCATCATTCATGGAATCCATGATATTAATACGACCGCTTCTACCTAGCCATCAACAAGCCTTGCGGTCAAAGCTCAGCACAGATCATTCGCGAATGCCAGCAAGCTTTCAACCCCTCGGAGTTTTTTAAGCCATTGATTGAGTCAGAGGTCGCAAAGCGAATGAACGAGAATGGCAATCAAGCTGCCCGTCGCAAGGCTCTTAAGAAGGCTTCTCAAGTTAAGATTGGACATGGAGGAACTCTCGATCCTCTCGCCACTGGTGTTCTTATCCTAGGCATAGGATCCGCAACCAAGGCACTACCCCAGTTCCTCGAGTGCACCAAGACATACGAGACTACCATTGTGTTTGGCGCCGCTACCGATAGTTATGACAGGGTTGGGCGCATTCTTACCAAGCGGCCGTACGAACACATCACTCGCGAAAAGGTCGAGAAGGAGATCGCCTCGTTCCAAGGCCGTCAGATTCAGATCCCACCGCTGTTCTCTGCGCTCAAGATGAACGGAAAGCCCCTCTACGAGTATGCGCGTGAGGGCAAGCCTATCCCTCGACAGATCGAAGGCAGGGAAGTCGAGGTCAAGGACATCGAGCTGGTGGAGTGGTACGAGCCTGGAAAGCACAACCACCGATGGCCCACCGAAGAGGCCGAAGCTGCGGAGCGCAACCTGGCGGAGCAGGTCTGGAGGGTTAAGAAGCAACAGGAAACCAATAAGCCGTTGAGTCCCGAGGAAAAGCAGCAGGACGACAAAGCGATAGCGGCGCATGAATCGTTCAAGCGCAATTTTGAAGAGCGTCAGGATGCCCTTATTAAGGATGCGCCTTCAAAGAAATCGCGAAAGTCAAAGGAGCCTCCCATGATGTCGGGCGCTCTCGGAAAGCTACCACAGCCAACCTACTCTAATAAGGGACAGAATCTGGTTCCCGAAGCACCCGACACGAGCACCCCACCTCCATGGAGCGATCAAGGCCCTCCTGCTGTCAAAGTGCGACTGACAGTAACGTCCGGATTCTACGTCAGAAGTTTCTGCCACGACCTAGGCGCCAAGCTCGACTCGGCTGGTCTCATGGCAGAACTTTCACGAACCCGTCAAAGTGATTTCGAAATTGGCGGCGAGAACTGTCTCGAATATGAGGACCTCGCCAAGGGTGAAGAGGTCTGGGGCCCCAAGGTCGCTGGCATGCTCGAGAGGTGGAACAACGGTAAGGGAGCCGGTCCTAGAGGTCCAGCTGGACCTTCAGAAAAGCCCCAGCAGAACGAGACTAAGGGTCCCGATTCTCTCACACGGAAGCATGACAAGCACCAGAACAACAACAACAACAACAACAACAACAACAAGGGCGAGAAACGACGACGATCGGAATCCCCGAACGGGGCAGGATCACCACGTCGTAAGGCGGTAGCTCTTGAGTCCAAGCAAGACTCCAAGCCCGTGAAAGAGCCCAAAGAGGAGCCCAAGTCAGACGCCGGTAACCGCTCCGATGATGAAAAGTCATGGAACGGCATTGAAGACTGAGCTATGGGTACGACATGATGCAAAGAACAAGACTTGACGAATAGGTATAGAACGAGGAGTATGGCCGTTCATATCCACTAGGATAGTTTAGATGCGAAATGGTCGATTAAGATGAGTGTACATAGCACGACCATGAGAGAGCTGCCAACATCCGTTGATGGGTGGCTATACTAGAGATTTTGGGAGCGGCATGTATTATTCAGGCGTTGTTGGTTTTACGGACCTAAAAGAATATATATGAACTTTACTCCAGCAAATTGGTTACTCTATATAGATGTGATTATGAATGTATCCTAAATATTTAATATGCTATAAAATTCATCTGACCTTTTTCAATGTCACTTTTTTGCTTAACTAGAGACGGCCAATATTTCACTGTCCACTCGACTCTCCTACCGCACTGCCGAGTTCCTCCCTTGCGCCGTTAATATCCTCCACTCTGATGCCACTGCGATCACACATACTGCGGAAAATACCACCCTGCTTCCAAAGCTGCAGTGGTGTATCCAACTCGGCGATACGTCCCGCATCCATAACACAGATACGGTCGTAGCCGATGATGGTACGCAGTCGATGAGCAATACACAATAGCGTCTTGCCTCGGAAGCCAACCGCCATGGTAGCCTGGATCTTGTCATCTGTCTCCATATCAACTGAGGAAGTGGCTTCGTCACAGACGATGATCTGGGCACCTCGGACAAGAGCTCGTGCAAGAGCCATGAGTTGTCGTTGACCGAGCGAGAAGTTGAGACCATCCTCTTCGACGGCCGTGTCAAGATGGATACGTGAAGGGTCGTTTGTACGGCGAGCTTCCTCGGGTGTTTCGGCGTCGGCAGGAACAAGATCTGCCTTGCGAAGCGCGTACCAAAGCTCGAGGTCGGTGTGCTCGTTAAAAGGATCGAGATTGCTACGGACAGTTCCTCGGAATAGCGTGGGATCTTGTGGGATGATGGCGAGACGAGATCGGAGATCGTGAAGCCCAATGGTCGAGATATCAAGTCCATCAATAGTGATCTTGCCGCCTGAAATCTCTACCAGACGGAAGAGCGTGCTCATGATGGAGCTCTTGCCGGCGCCCGTACGTCCAACGATACCAATACGCTCGCCGCCCTTGACATGCATTGTCAAGCCTGAGAGAACCAACGGGAGACCTGCTCGATATCGCATCTCGACGTTGTCAAACACAATCTCACCCTTCTCCGGCCACGACTTGCGCACTTCGACTGTATGTGAGGGGGCCTCCTCCTCAAGCTCAGTGCCGTAGTAGTAGAGTCTTTCCACAGCGTTCATGGCGTTCTCAACTTCGGCAAGCTGACGGACAGAGAACTGCATCATACCCACGATTGACAGGATATAACTCAAGACGAGGCCACCAATAGAAGGGTTGATAGAGAAGCGTGAGGTGACAACCAGAATGGCTGTAACAAAGACGAGAAGTACACCAATAAGATCAATTCGCATGGACAGCCATCGCTGGTTTGCAAAAGTGATATAGTATGCGCCATTCATGTTGTCGATAGACTCGCGCAACTCATTAATGAACCGATTCTGAAGCCCATAAGCTCGGATAGATGCCACACCAGTAAGACCCTCTCCAAACTTGGCAAAGACGTGCGATCGAAGAACAGATTCGAAACGCTTGACCTCTCGGGCCGATGCGCGATAGTAGATAGCTGCAATGACGAACGCAACGTAGAGAGGAACCAGAGCAATGACGAAGTAGTAGTAGAACGCAATGATGAGAATGAACACAGACGTAATCATACCCATGGTAAGCAAGAACATACGGAGCGCATCTGAGAGGTTGTTATCCATAACATCAACATCTCTCGAAAAGCGGTTCGTAATGCGTCCAAGAGGCGTCGTGTCAAAGAAAGACATAGGTGCTCGCAAAACACGAGTCACAGCGATTCGAAGCATGACTTTACTCGACTTTGTGCCGAGGATAGATAAGACGACGGAGAATGCAAACATCAGAATAGCCTGAACAACACCAAGTGATGCGTAGATGGCGATATATACACCCGTCGACAGATTGAACTTGTCCGAAGTCCAGTACGAAAGCCATAGACTCGTGACGATGTTGGCTCCTTGAGATATAATGAGGAGGAATAATACCAGTGGGGCGTTCAGGATTGAGCCAGATGCCTTGATATAGGCAGCGTAGACGGACCACGAAACACTGGCACTGGCCCTTTCTTCTTGAGTCATCAGAGCAGCGCCCTTCTTCTTTTTCTTCTTCTTCTCATCCGCGCTGGGCTCTTCGCCATCATCAGGCTTTTCGGCCTCTTCTCGCTTCTCTTCGATGGCAGTAGTCTCCATTAGTGCCTGGAATCCCTTGTGGTCCCTCATAAGTTTCTCAAAAGTGTCAATAGCTTGGATCTTGCCGTTTTCCATCCAGATAATACGGTCACATCTGCTCAGGACCCAGAGCTGATGAGTGGCCAATATACGGCATTTGTCCTTGAGAAGGCCAAGAATGGCATTGTCGAAGATGTGGCGTCCGACGTGAGCGTCAACAGCGCTTAGAGGATCATCCATAAGTACGATGTCGGCATCGAAGTAGATAGCTCGGGCAATGTTGAGACGCTGTTTCTGACCACCAGAGATGGTGATACCACGTTCACCGATTTCCGTCAAATCACCATTGGGAAGCATATCAATATCTGCTTGAAGAGCACAACTGTGAAGCGATGTTAGTGATACTGAAACGCCAAGATCCACATTGCAAAACTTACGCTTGGATGACCTTATTGTACCAGGCCTTGTCGATATCCTTGCCAAAGATGATGTTGTTCTTGAGAGTGGTATTTTGGATCCAAGCATATTGAGGGCAGAATGCTCTGGAGGAACCGAAGGTGACTTGACCGTTTGTCTTTCGCATATCTCCAGCCAGAGCAGATAGCAGGGAACTCTTGCCGCTACCGACTGAACCAATAACAGCAACGAGCTCATTCCTTTTCACGTTGAAGTTGAGATCCTGAAGCTTGAAGGGCTCCCGCTCCTCGACAAGAGTGCTCGTATCATCTCCAGAAGACTCCACCTGAGGAGAAGGGGCGTGGTTGTCCTTGTCCTTGTCCTTCTTGCTCTTTTCGTCCTTGCCAGTTTCTTCCTTATGGGACTTCTCCCAAGTAAACGAAGCATCCTCAAGTCGAATAGCATCATCTCCCGTAGTGTCAAATACCATGTCTTCTACTGTTTCTTCCTGAAGAAGGAATTCCTGAATTCGCTGAACCGATCCCCAGGCGTCGATTACCTGACCCAAAACCAATGGTAACAAGTTTAAAGGAATTCGAAGGCCGTTGAACAAGGCTAACGAGGAAAAGACTTCAGCCGCTGTAAGTCCACTGTGCGTCAGAGAATAGCAAATAAAGGAAAGCATAGAGGCGAAAATGGGCAGCGACATGCTGATAGCGTTGAGGGCGTTTCGGATGGCAAGCAAGATTTGGATGGCGTGGATCTCCTTATTTCTAAAATCTCCGAGACGTTCCAAGAAGGCCTTTTCCCAGCCAAAGTACTTGACAAAACGAACAGACTGCAAGATTTCCTGGGTGAGAGAAACACGTTGGTCGGTAATTTGATTGATCGCTCGTCGTCGGTGGAACAGGCTCCGGATCGCCCTTGTCAGGAAAGGCATACCAATAACCAATAAACCATAACCAGCCAAAGCGCTATAGGTAATGTTGACGAGAAGAAGTGCCAGCGTGAGTAGACACAAGATTGGAGATGTCCATACCATGTGGAAGAGAGCAGAAGCTTGATCGACACGGTAGGTATCGACACTCTGCAAGGCCGTGATTCGACCGTTTCCCCAACCAGTACCATCTGAAGCATCTGGTTTGGCTTTCTTTGCTTTCTTTGCCTTCTTCTTGTTTTGAGCATCGTCAATCACAGCAAGGGCATTGCTCTGCAAAGCACCCTCAGCCTTGGCGCGGCCAGAGATGACCAGCGACTTTTCGTAGATGAGGCCAATCAGAACTCCTCTGCTCTGACCACCCACTGTCATGCCTCGGTAGATGTAATGGTTGGTCCCCAAACTCTGTGTGATTTGCATCAGGGTGATACCAACTGCCAGGCCGACACCTTTGCCGATATGGGGAGGAGGCCCGCCAGTCTGGTTCGCTACATAGGCATCGGCAGCAAATTGAATTAGGTATCGAAGTGTGAAAGGACTGATGACTTGTATGATACTGGTGTAGAGTGCACAGGCACCGCCGATCCAAAATTCGACATGGAATGTTTCGTGCATGGCCCAAAATAGAGGGTTCTTTTCACCATTTTCGACCCGTCTCTGGAACGACTCCTTCATCTTCAGAGTCAGAGGCTCGACAGATCTTTCCGGGTTGACTGTCCATATGTCATTCGCTTCCAAAGGTCTTCGGTAACCAGCCTAAGAATATCTCGTCAGCATAAATCGTTATAAGACGGGCCGCGCCGCGGTCAGATATTAGTGGCTTGCAGATCTATCGCGATCATCGTCCAAATTGAAACCTCGTAATAATAGACTAGACTTACATGCATTAGAGGACTCATCCATTGGAATGTCAGCTTGCTGAGGAAGCCTGCTTCGTGTTCCCGGCTCTTTACTGGCTTTTCAGGGACTGGGGGTGGTGAGCCCCAGCGAAGAGGGTTCAGTTTTTTGTGCCATGACTTCTTTTGGTGATGTTCTGGGCCTGATGCCTCTGGCGAAGTTGTTGGTGCTTCAGATGCACCAGTCTTGACTTCCTCAAGGTCTGCAAGTCGTGATTGGTCTTTTTTATTGAATTCGCCGGACTGCTTTCGTCCTTCGCTGCCCTTTTCCCCAAACTCTTTTATTTGGTCCTCATCTGAATCGCCAGACCGTTCGAAATTGGTTGGTGGAAGAGTAGCAGCTTGAGCATCAGAAGGCTGAAGTTCCTTATCCACGGGGTCTGGCATATTCGCGTTGTGTCAACCTCTTATAATCTCTCCGAGGTCGAACAACAAATCAAGACCGCCGAGGCCAACGACTGTATACGCTGAATCGAGTCCAATAATGTCTCGTTTCAGTTCACAAGCGATGACCAGTTTGTTACGGAATAGTCACGATATCAATGACACCAAAACTGCGGAATTGAGCCGGAAACAAAAGGCCTTCGTCCTAACGGCGCGCTACAACCTCGAAGGGTTTGTCAAGGGTGAAAAGGATAGACGATGGGGTCCCACTGGTAGATCTTGGCGTGATGTAAGGACGGACCAGAGGGAAAGATTAAAGAAAAAGATGGGAAATCAAAGACAAGGAGAAGAAATCCGACAAAAGGGATTAGGGAAGTACGGCAATAGAACCAGGTCAATATGACAGTTGCAAAAGATTCCGTCCAAGGGTGTGGGTGGGTGTGGCTACATTAGCAAAAGCGGATTGATATATCCGTACCTAGGTACAATACCTGCTAGGTTAGGCAGTCTAGTCTAGTGTATCGTCGATTGTGAAGGCAAACAAAGGATCCAATGGATTACAAAGCAACGCATAACAATACAGTCCGCTCAGGACTTTAGTGATCCGATCCGCAAGAGACTCGGACTACGGCAACAGAGATAGATGCCTGCCACGCGGTGTCAGCACCAGGGGGTCGGAACTTTTTTTTTTCTGCTAGGGAGGAGACAGGCAGGATCGGGATTCGTTTCGTTGTTGATGACGGTTATGACAGACTCATGATGAAGACGAGTAACTGAGTGAAAATATCAACTCTGAGAACTCATCTGAATCAACAACACTGATAGAGGTGACAGTGAGGAAATGAAACAAAAACCCGAACCGAAAAGTGGCTCTATTCGTCAATAATAACATCATGAATACCGTACCGTACTCTACTGTAACCTACTGTTCGGCTCGGCCTCTCGCGCTGAACTGAACTCCTTTCCCAACTGATATTGCAGCGACATCCGCGTATACGAATAAGCTATGACCAGCAGTGCTTCCCTTTTGAGAACGGTCTAGCGAAAACAGAGACTCTTCTCATTAGCCAGTTTCTGGCAAGTGTGTAGGTGTGGAGATCCCGCTGGTAACCACCCAGGCACTGGAGGTGAGATAAAAACCAGCACACCCTATTCGAAAGAGTCTAAGCTAGCATAATACTTTGGTAGACTATGACCATCTTATAGACGAAGTTTACTTGACTATTTCTGTCATACGACTATAGTGTGCGGATTATTTTCTGATCCACCTGCCACACCCACCCTTGCTAGCCTTCCTCTCAAGTTTCAACTCCAACAGGCACAAAACATCTGCGTAATAGACCTCTTGATTACGCCGACTGGTACTGCACGGTACCTAGGTAGTCATAAGTGTTGACGCCAGTGCCGGTAAAGAGTGTGACTGGTCAAGGTACCATGGATATAATGAGCCATGTTATCAGCCCACGTAAAGAGCATGGTATACTCGTATCGGTCGAGCATGTTGTCACTCATGTTCGTATGGAATGTCGAATGACCATCTACCAAAGCATTCGATTCTGCTGGCTGAAGGTGACTGACAGCAACCTGGTAGTACTGTACTCGACGGCTGAATTCGAGGCCAAGCTGCTGGCTGTTCTATGTATGCAAGACGTTTTGCTTACCAACTCGGGGTTGAGCTTTCCAAGTGGTGATTCAACATAACCTTTTTCGTCATGCATAATAGTGGTCGCCCTTTCGAGTCTGGTGACCGAGAATCCATCGAGCTTGGCCTTTGAGATACTGTAGGTATGCTAGTCTAGTATGGTAACTCAGCATATTGTCCATTCATGACGAAGAGTATCCCATTTGATCATCTTTCCCCAAAGCTATCAGAGCATTCCCCGCTCTCACATCTACCAACAGCTGAACTACTGCATGCTATTGCATCGTGTAAGCGAGGAAGAAATACAAGATCCAATAGAATCATTGAAAAATAACTTTCCTGGGCTTGAAAGCTCGGCTCCGATTCGGCCAGAGCCATGTTGGACAGAACCGGAGTTAGCGGCAGGGACTTAAGCCTGAGTTTCTTGCTGACATAATGCATATCGACCGTAATGTCGGCCCCACACTCCAAGTCCGCTCCGACGGGATGTGGAAAGAAATTCAAGCAAAAGAATCTAGAGCTAGAACAGTCCGAACTGCATGTATGTACAAGGCTGACATTCGTCATCCAGAATATTCAGTTCCGGACTTTGTAAGGAAGCAAGCTGACGACTGATTCGTAGTGCTTATCCAAGCACTCTATCCTTCTCCGTGCGGAGTCCGCAAAAAAAAAAAAAAAAGGTCAACTCGTCACCCAATTCCAAGAGCAATGGCCATCGACGACATCCCCTCTGTTGCCCTGCCCGGCAAGGTCTTGGGCCCGGTCACCAAGTTTGCGCCCGGCGCCGGTACACACGTTTACGAAGGAAATGTTGTCTCTTCTCTGCTGGGACAAGTCACCGTAACGCCTGCGGCCAAGGGTCCAGGACCTCAGAAGCGCCTAAATAAGATCACCGCCCCGACGACAGAAGAGCTTGCTACCATCTCCGTATCTCGTCATGGTCGCAAGCGCGAGATCCTCCCCGATGTCGACAACATTGTCCTTGCGCGCGTGCTCCGTCTTATGCCTAAGCAGGCCATTGTGGTGATCCAGCAAGTGGGCGACACTGTTCTCCAAACCGAGTGGCAGGGCGTAATTCGAGTGCAGGATGTGAGGGCAACAGAGAAGGACAAGGTCAAGATTTACGAGTCTTTCAAGCCTGGTGATATTGTACGAGCGCAAGTGGTAAGTTTTCTATGCTCTGTCATGCCACCACCTTCACTAACAATATGTCCTAGATTTCTCTTGGTGACCAGGCCAACTACTACCTCTCAACAGCATCCAACGAACTGGGTGTTATATTGGCTACGAGCGAGGCGGGCAACGACATGGTTCCTGTCAGCTGGAAAGAATACAAAGACCCTGAAACAGGCATCAGTGAGCCTCGAAAAGTCGCAAAGCCTAGCTGAGCTCGTCGCTTTGTTAGAATGCCGCATGTCCTTGATGCGTTGGAATGCAACAAGGGCACGCGACCTCGCCTGTTTCATAATATAGCTGGGCATACTTGCCCACGGCGAAGCAAGAATACTCCATATGAACGATGTGTTTCTGTAGGAAACAAGGCGTCATGGTGTTGTTACAGCCACAAAGTTCCAGTCGTGTTCGTTGGTCATCTTGTGGCGTGACGCTCCCACTAGGAACACTCTCAAAGATGCCATGATCCGCCTGGCTGGGTTCATCGCTCAAGTCCGATACGCTAAATCGGGTATAGAAGAATCGAGGAAATCCACAATGGTGGGAATTGAGCCAAAAGACTGCCTCATCGAAATCGGAATGCGCTAGAATCAAGTTGGAAGTCCGAGATAAACCTACTAATAATATCGAAAAATCGAAAGGGCATTTCATGACATACTGCATTTGATATAACCTGAATAATGTGACAGCTGTATTGGTATGATTCGTTCCAGCAGGGAGTTGTTACAAGATATTTGTTCAAGGAGTAGTCAATGTTTCTCGTTAACCCTTTGACTCCTCTGCTTTATTGCTGAAACGATTGAGTAGAAGGGCAAAAAAAAAAAAAACCGAACCCCTTGTTCCATATACGTGATACAAAAAAGACGAATGATATCAATGCATCTACATTAGTAGTAACATCAAAAGAATTACGTAGGTGTAACAAGAAACGCCATTGGTTTCCAACTCTAAAGTACCCTGCCACTGAATGGACCCTGATTAACAAGGAACGCGCCACTGAGAAGGCCTGCTCAGCCGCCGAAGCGCCTCCCCACCATCTCGCGCGCAGGCGTCAAAGCCACTGCCCGCATTCGGTTCAGCGACAAAAATAGGGACACTTGGACCGACCACCCCTGTTATTGTCCATGGATCAGAAACCTTTTTCTTTGAAACAGCTCGATTTGGGTTATATTCATCCCTTGGTCGTTAATTTTCTACTACTTTTACATACATTCCCAAAAATAAATCTTCTATTCGTCTGCATACATAGACAACTACACACATTCTGTACACCTGACTGAATCACAAGACATCGTTATCTCTAGTCGCCTCGAAGCGCTTACATACGTCCCTTCCTCTATGCGCCGGCCATGTCAACGACAATGCTCATGACAATGGCAGCGCCGACTCTATCCGCCGATTCCACGCCCTGCTGCCCAGGCTGCGGCTACTCTTTGCCTCTCGATCATACACAGGTTCAACTGCTTGAGGCACAAGCTCGTATTGAAGACCTCGAAAATCAGGTCCGCTTACTCAACGAAAAGGCGACAGCCGCTGTAGATCGATGGGCCGACTACGAAGATGAAATCTCCAGTCTAAGGGCTCAGCTCCCTTCCTCGACGACAGCGCAAAAGGCTCAACCGCCAGCGACGCCTACAAATGCACGCATGTCATTTCTCCAGAGCGGCACGAGCCGACTCTCCTCGTTCCTCTCCCCACGCAAACCTCACGACCTTCCTCACATCGACACCAACCCCTCCCGACCTGCCAACCTGCGTTCCATAAGCAGCCAGTCGCACCGCCCACAGCAGCAACTACAAAACCAACCACCACCGTCGCCCTCAGCTGAGGACCTTCTCGAGGCGCTCAACAGGGAACAATCTCTTCGAAAGGAAGCCGAGGGCAAAGTGGCAGCTACAAGCCAGGAAGTGGAAGAGCTCAGCGCTGCTCTCTTTGAGGAAGCGAATAAAATGGTCGCCGAAGAAAGACGAGCACGTGCTAAGCTGGAACAGCGAGTGGACGAGCTGGAGCGACGAGATATGGAGAAGCGAAGACGGTTGGAAAAACTAGAAGGAGCCATGTCTCGGATCGAGCGGGTGAGGTTGATGCTGGCTGAGGCAGAAGAGGATGTTGAGTCAAGCAAGAAAACAGTCAAAGAAATCGAGGCGCTGGAAAGACAGCAAGAAGAGGAAGAGCGAAAGGAGAGAGAACAATCAAATGCAAAACAATCAGAGCAAAACGACCGCGACTCGGTCTACAGCGTGTCTACCGATAAGGATCCGGAAAGACGATCCATCGATAAGCCCAACAAACTTGAGCAATCGGACGACGATACACCAGGGAAATGAAAGGACTTTTGCGTTGCTGGATTAATCCTTCGTCTCTTTCTCTTATTGATATTATACAGACAAACCATAGATCTAAAGGCACAAACGCATAATGAAGCTGATGGATACTTATTTGGGCTTATTGCTACAGGGCGTGGAGTTGGTCGTGTTGGATATTGGGCATAAAGCATGGTACAATGGCGTTGGTACGAGGGAGGAAATCAAAAGGGAGCAATCATTCGTCTATTAACAGGTTGGAGGGCGAGCTATTCCTTTTTTACACATAATATATACGGGAATTGTTACACACAACGACAGACGTGGCCATTTTTGCAATCAACAGGGAGCCCAATGCAGGGCTTTCCATCTTGGTGGTCACAAAAACAATACTACCGCCATAACTTCGTCCCGCCGGGTCTATTTTTAATTTACTCTACGTGACGCATGTATAAACGCGGTTTACACATGTCACGGTTGCACATAGTATTGGTAATTGCAACAAAGTGGGTATTGTCGCTAGTATCATGATCGGCCGGCGTCATAAAGGTACTTAGGCAGTCAAGTCACACGATCACTTTGACCTTGATGATCAACTAGACAATGAATTTGTCTTGTTGTAGAACTATGTACAGATAAAGTCAGAAAGTAACCCTCGAGTATGAACCAAAACCTTTAAACTCCGTCTGGATATCCCGGTATGATTGGTCCGATCTTTGAATACGTAAACAAATGTCGCCGAATAGAGGCGTCAGCCATGCCATGCCTTCAACTGTCTATTCAAGTGGCATGACGAACTGAACCCCACTTATAGCTAAAGCCAAACGTCTGAATGAAAGCTGCGTAGAGCAAAATATTACATGAATCCTGTTATGAAATAGTATCGGATTATCCAATCCCAATGATAAGACCTCTTTCCTGACGCCACCGTTGAAAATGAATCGAATGCGACTTGTCGTGTCTCAAGAGAACGGGTCGTTGTTGTGTCGCTCATGTATTCTTTTACATTAATGAAATAAATCGTCTGATGCCACCTTAAACTCGACTATGCGCACCTGGAGACCCACTGCCATGCGACGAGCGCCTGGCGGCTGCGCCTGGCATATGGGGAGGTGGCAGACTTGAAGGATCGTCGGCGAGAAGGTCTTCAAGGAAAGCGCTAGGGGCACGCTGACTTGGTGGCCGGTTCAGGTTGAGAGTTGAGTTGCTGATGTCTCGTCGAGCTTGGAACGATGGCGACTCCGGGGGGCTTGGGCGTGTAGGAGTACCAAAGTAGCCGCGAGAATCAGGCCGCAAGTTGGTCATGCTGATACTGTGATCATGCTGGCCACCAGGAGAGCTTGTGCCGGCAGCATAAAAGCCGGAAGGCAAGAAGGCGGAGCCACGATTGCCCTGCCCATTGCTCGACGCCGCCGCTGTTGGGGAGAAGAACAAATTGGAGGCACTGGGGGTTGATGAGAGAACAGGCCCTCTAGTAGTTCGTCGTACACCACGTCCAGCCGAGAGCGACATAGCAGAGCCGGTATCGGTGTATTTGTAAAAAGGCGCAGGGGGAGCAGGAAAGGCTGTCTTTGAGGTCTCATCATGCTGAGCCTTGGCAGCTCGTTCCACTGAGCGATGGAGAAGAATGCCAACGATAAGACGCCAAAGAAGAATACCGAGGCCAAGCGCGCCAAGGATAGCACCTACGGCGATAAAAACAGTCCCGTCAGGGGCGCTCGAGTGCCGCATAAAAGGGGCGTTGTTTGTGGGCGGAACGGCAGCAGCTGGGTAAGTAGGAATTGGCTTGTACCTTGTCAATGTAGGCATGGCTTCTTCGGGACCAGTCGCAGCAATAGCTGTGATTGTGGATTGAATATCTGTGGTTTTTGTCGGACCCTCTCCTATAACAGTGGCCGAATCTCCCTCTTCTGTTTTTGAGGACGCCTCATCCTTGGTCTCTTGAGTTGATGCAGGCTTTGCGTCGTCTTTGGTTTCGCTAGCGGGCTTCTTTTCATCACTTGCCTCTTTGGCGGACTCGGCGGCATCAGTAGGCTTGTCGGCCTCACTGTTCTTCGCATCGGTCGGTGCAGGGGCAGGCGCGGGCTCGGCAGAGGGATCGTTATTCTTAGCATCGTCCTTGTTGTCTTGGGCCATCGCGACAGCGCCGTAAAGTGAGATCGAGGCAAAGGCCGACACCAAAGGGTGTGGTTTGGGTAGGTAGTTGGTAGGCCGCATGCTGGGCGACGAGTGTTTGTCTTTCGAGCACTTGCTCAAAAGAACCTGTCGTGTATATCAAAGAACCTCGGGAATTACCAAGGCCTGGTAACAATAAACAATATCCCCTGACTGATGGATAATCAAGGGCGGCTGAAGTAGGTTACGTATATCGAGGGTGCTCCGGAATGCGAAAGGGATATCGAGTAGCGATTTAGCTCAGGCGTGCCCTTGTAGTGGAACAGATAGTACCCAGCAAGATCGGAGTACTTCTCTGTCTCAATATCTGAGGATAAGGAGACGTCGAGTGTATTTCGAAAGGATATTTCGCGTATATGCCCTAACAAGGGGCGCGGTGATTGTAGGCAGGAAGCGAGGGAGTGTTAAATTAAGCCGATAGTGTTGTTTCCCGGTGCCAGATTTGCCAAGGTAAAATATAATAAGAAAGAAAAGGAAAGAATGTAATAACGGTATGGGCTAACGAGTGAGTGTGCGTAACCAAGCGAGTGGATGAGACGCACTACCATAAACCGCGTTAGCAATTAATTGTAGAGTTTGATAGAGTCAAGATCGGGCTGAAGCGATGGGATGGGGAGGAACTGAGAGAAAGACGGGGTCGCACGACTGAAGGGCAGGGACTGGGGTGAAATGCACCTTCCTAATGCCTGCCTGTCAGTGCGTGGGCCAGGCGTTTGTCTAGGACCAGGAGCGAGAGAAAAAGAGGAATAGTGCACTTGACGAGCCAGTCGGAGAACTGACGGGTAGGATTGAATAGGCCTAGACTCTTTGATGCTAAAGGACCCTATTCGCTCGTATTCGATAGTGCCTGGCTGGGCACAGCGCGCAAGACTGCAAAGCTCAGGAGACAGCCCGTCTTGTCTTTTAATAAAAGAGGGTTATTGCGGCGCGGTTTTAATTGTTTTTCTCTTGAGCGCCTATTTTCACATCCTCTGGTGCGACTCATCACGACCGTCCGCCACGTTTACTTGGTGGTCAGCCTTTCGACCCAACTGGCTGTTCATATAGAACGGCATTCAAGGTTACTTCCGTGTTGTGCTTCTCTTGCTGATTCAATGGTTGGTTGCTATGCAATGTTGACGATCACCTACACAAGGAGATGATGTAGGTGCAACTTTCACACATGATAGGCAATCAATTGCACTTGTCGCTTCTTGGCTGGGGGTTCACTTGTCGAAATGTCAACAGTTTGTTCTCAAGTTGCCAATTGCCTCTTTGCGGGTGGTAAGTAGTCGGTTCACGGCATTTAGACGTGCCTGATGTGGCTTCTGTGGCTACCCTTTCCCACGTTATCTTGCAGATAAATATGCAGCGTCGAGCCGTTGGGCGACGTTTTTAATGACTATATGCAAGGTAATGTAAACTCAACCATGATCCACGATTCAATATTCGCGAATTAGAGTTTGATCATCAACGTCCAACGACGCCACAGGACAATGTTTTGGTTCCTTACATCTGCCCTGAATATCCAAAAAGTCAAATCATCTTAACAAGACCCTGTGTGCATACAACGTACCCGTATCTGGAATCATGGTGATACTTGTTACTACTCCACGCACCAAGTTTGTTGTTTCCAGGGTCCTGTATGAGAGCGGAGGAAACCTCGCACCCACCAGCGGGGTAATTGACGTGACATGGCCTCCTGGACGGGGATCTTTTATGTCTCCGCGTGTGGATTCTTGTGTTTTGCAGTTTATCGTATCCAGCCACGCGAGAAAAGTTCTCCACTCTTTTCTTTCGTGATATCACCGGTTCCAGCATAACCTGAAAAGAGACGTACACATCACGTGATTTGGCATCGGCGCTACAGCAAGGCCGGTCCCGTCCACGCGCGAGCCTCGTCATTGTCAGCCTCTAGTTCCAAGCATCGCCAGCTTCAAGTTTATCATCGATCAACGACAACCGATCCCATAGCACCAATCACATACACAACTTGAAACAAAACCTCACCATATCGCCGTCAAATTACAGTCATGGAGGAAGAGCGTCTCTGGAAGTTCCGAAGGCCCGAGTGGCTCAACAGCGTCTGGGCCCGCAATGCTGGTGTCTATGGCGCAGGAGCTATTGTACGTCTCGCCGCTTGACATGTCGCAGTCGAACTATTTGGCACTGCTTTTCCTTCATGCCATCTGCACGACTACTCGCGACTCCATGCGCCAGCTATTGATGATGTATGATCGATACTAACTAGGTCCATTAGTTCTCCATCGCCTTCTACATTATGCTCGACTCCGCCGTCTGGTCCAAATCTCCACGTAACGGCTCCGATATCCATGTCAAGTTTGTTGACTGGCTGCCCTTCATCTTCTCCAGCTTGGGCATGCTCATCATCAATTCGGTCGAGAAGCAACGCTTGAGCGCCGATTCCTTCAGTTATAGTGGAAATGGGGTGGCGTGGAAGGCTCGCGTCGTCTTGTTCCTCGGCTTCGCGGCCCTTGCTGGTGGAATGGCTGGCGGCGTCACCGTCTTTGTCCTCAAGTTTATTGTCCCAAGTGTCTCAATGCCTGCGCTGGGTATGGGCATTGAGAATGTGCTCAGCAACGCTTTGGTGGGCGTAAGGTAGGTTCTTCATTTGCCATGAAGATAATGTGTACTTTTACTAACCCCTTGTAGTTCCGTCGTTCTTTGGATCAGCCAGAACATGGAAGACGAGTACTCCTACAACCTTTCCCTGTGAACAGCATGAATCGACACGAGTCGGGCAATGGGGTCGAGGGAACGTTAGGCGCATTAATGGATTGGCTCACAGGCAAGCATTGGATGTGCGATTAATAACAGGAGTCTAAAGAATAACAATAGGAGGATGAGTTGCAATGCTGATGTTTCACGTGCACCAACAACTAGTGACCAGCATTGACTGAAAGATATCTGAACAAACTCGACGTCATGAGGAGTTGTTTTGCATCACTTCTTTGAATCTGGGATTGGTTTAGAATTAGCGTTAAATACGGAGTAGGTGGGCTTTTGTTACTGAGATGTAATCATGTTTACAACTTGGAGACAAAGAACCTACAACAATGCTTCAATATGAAAATGTGAACCTTGGGTTATGGGATAGAAATGATTCAGAGTTCACGTGTTTACCAGTACTTGATAAGCTCTTGTATTCGAAAATTGGCCTCGTTTTGACACGCTTGGTGCTATGTGTAGGTAGTTACAATTACCCGAGTTGATCAGCCAAATTGATAAGCTGGTGGCTAAGGTCCATCACTAAGACGAAGGCACCCTGGCGCATCCCCACACAAAACAAAGTCAACAATACCTAGGTGACTTGGCTTCACATCTGACTCGGCATGGATCATTGAGTGAACATCAACTTTTGGATAGAATCACTGCTTTTGCATCGCGTCCCTTCAACTCACTTCCGCATAATGGCCGATCGCTCCCGTGCAACTACAAATGGAAACGGTGTCTCGCGCACCCGCAACGGTGCTTCTTCTGCTGGCGTCCGTCGCAATCTGTTCCAGAGCCAGTTGACCCGGCGACCTACCGCCGGTTCTACGTCCACGTCTGCTGAAACACTACATTTAGACGTAGATGTCTTATCCGATACATCTGAAATTGTCGTTCGCGATAAGCATGGAGAGATTGAGCTTGGCGATCCTCCCACGCCGATGATGGAGGATGAGGATGAGTTGCCTTTGGATAATGCACAAGAATGTGAAAGTATGTAGTATCCCCTGTCTCAAATATAGGACGAAAAAGGCTCACGTTTAGTAGAAGAAAGACAAAGACTCGCAGAAGCCGTTAAACACCACCAGATAAATCGTCACGATGTGCACGAACAGCCCGAAGGTGCGTGTCGCACTCACTCAACATATACATATTACACTAACACGATTCAGAACTACTCGAAGCTGTAAAGGCGAGTCTACGAGCCAAAGTAGCAGCTCTTAGTGAAGACAACTGGATGTTTGAGCCTGAAGAACAACACCGTGGTTAACCAAGCCTTTTTGTTTACCTTACAACGCCTGCTGTCTATGTATTCTTCTCAAGACGATACGGTATACCCAATACCCAACCTCACAGACGACATTTTTTCTAATCCAGACCCTCTGCCGCGGGAGCATCCTGCCGTTGCGTAACCTGTTTACGCTTGGGCTTCTCTGGCTGGCCACCACCGCCACCGAAGAATCCGCTCATCATATCCATCAGAGGGTTGCTCTGTCGGGGCTTGGAAAGACCGAAATACATCTCTCCAACCATCTCGAGCGCCTCACCCCATGACCCAGCCTCGTTGATCTGTGTCGCATATTTGGACACAAGGGCACGGTAAAGTTCGGGTGCGCCACGTTGAATGGCAAGAAGGAGGAAGCCAAGGAAGTTGAGGAGGGGAAGGCTTGGGAAGATGCGGATGTCACCAGCGGGACTGGATACATCTTGAACGCCAAGGTTCGGGTTGTCGCTGGAAAGAGAGCTGGTGAAGAGACGGTAGCAGGTATTGGCGGCTCGCACGTTGCCGACTAGGAGGTAGGGGAGCACAGCACGACCAGCAAAGAGAGCCGCTTGGTGAGGTTCACCCTCTTTGTACCAGGTGTATTCCATCTTTGTTAGAACCTCGGGCGAGTCCTTTGTGCCCAATAATAGATGTTTCTCGGCCTCGTATGTATCGTGTTCTTCGGCGTAGAGTGATCCGGCGACGTGGTGAAGCTCTGGGTCTCCGGCAGGGTATTCGCCGAACTTGGCTGACCATCTGTTTTCCGATATTAGACTTGCCTGTCCACAGCGCTTTTCGTACGGTGATGTTCCACTTACCCGATAATCTCACCCACAAACTTCTTCCTTGTAGGTTCACCGGCCTCAAACAGTCGTAGACAAGTCAATAGTCTGCCCTTGGAATCAGCATCAGGCTTCAGCTCTGCCTGCTTGTAGACGTCGACCAGCATGGCACAGAGATCTCCTCCACTGCCACCTTGCCCAGCACGCAACAACGCTTGGGAGACATTTGAGAGGATGTCAATGGCGGCGGGCCAGTTGGAGGTCTTAATGTAGCGGGATGCGGCGACACGGGTCTGTTGCTGAGCCTCGTAGTAATCGCCCTCTTCGATTTTGGCTTGTAGCCGAGCTACTATGCGGTCGACCTTGCTAGCCATCGTGGAAGCTTTCGAGAGTTATGTAGGAGACGGCTTAGAAGATGGCGATGCGATGCGATGGAAGAAAGTGACGTAGAATACCTTATACAGAGGCAAGTTGTCGCAGCTCAGGTGGGTGAAGTGTTGGAGGGGTCGGGTTGGCCAGAGATACGTACCTACCAAGCTTAGGTACCTTTGAGCTCCGCTGAAAGTTCCACTTTTGGGACTCTAGAAACTCTGAGACAAATTTCTCTAGTGAACAATTTCCATCTTCTAAAGACCTCAGATCCGACATTCCCTCAATCAATTGTATATTTGTAACAAGTCATAGGATTTCTCTGTCCGATACCTCCCTTTACTACGGCCTTCAGTTACTTGTTTATCGATTTGTACTATTAAAGGACTATGCGGTAGTAAATGTACTGCCCCTTAGACACTTGTTCGATGATCATCACGCCATATGTAAGAACGCCGACTGATATCTTATTTTCTACTCACGAAAAAGATCTCAATTGCCTTGACTGATCAGCCAAGTTGCTGTCTGAGTCGAGGTAAAGGTAAGCCAGTTGTCTAGGTACTAAGGTAAGCAGAAAGAAAGAGTTTAGAACGAATGCAGTAAAGTTCGCTGCGTTACCCCACATGATATAATCCTTGAAGCAGGTCATCCAAGTGGACCCTATCAACCTGAACGTGTATAAGAAGCTCAACATCCCCTCGTTTGGTTCACCTTGGACATGTCCCGTTACACAAGGGAAAGCCTCACTGTCGCTATCCTACTTGGGCATTCAATTCTAATCTCTTAGCAAACAGGCAACAGCAACAGCGCGGTTAGTTTAGTGGTAAAACTCTCCTCCCCCAAGTGGTGGGAAATAACTAATAAGGAGTGTCCCGGGTTCGATCCCCGGATCGCGCAGTATCTTTTTGTCTTTTTGAGCTATTGGCGCATATGATCTTGTTGAATGAGAGATATATCACTTTGTTGTGTGTCGCTTTGTTTGTGGAACGCGTAAACGCGAGTAGCAGCTTAGTGGTTTCAAACATAACCTACCCGTCTATTAGGAGGGTATAAATTCTAGCCTCTGATAGGATTTTAATAGGTAGATCATATAATTAGAAAATGCAATGACCGAATTCAGCTTATATCACTCACTTATCTTGCTGTATATCTGATCGTCTTCTTTGATATTATCATAATGTAATACTGTTTAACTTATTCAAGTCCCGAACCGATAGTCGACCGAATGGCCCCACGACGGACCAGCCAAGCTTATCCGTAACTCGGCCCCAGTTTCCGTACGTTATTGATGCTACTGTACTCGACATGCCATACATAAATGCCGAAGCCGGCTTTAACGAGGAGGCTAAACTCCCTCATTATAAAGAGCTCACTATCCCCTGTTTATTGTCTCTATCTTATTTGATCCCAGACTACCAATTCTCGATCATACTTAGTAATAAAATATAGAATATGGCCTCATCTACTCTTCAGCGCAAGTCACTCATTTCACCATCCATTATCAAAGCATCATAGGTACTAACAGGCATCAACAGGCCTTGTGCGTTTCGTCCCGAGATCTAGCCCTTCCAAGATCCTTATCGGTCAGCCAGCTGACAAGAACATTGACGTTGGTGCTGCCTTGCGCAAGGGTCAAGAGGTTGCTGTCAATGTCTGGTCGGGCTCATCAGTTCTGGCTCCAGGTTCATCAACTGGCGTTACCGAGACTATTGATCGCGTCTTGTCTCCTCTTGCGCAGAACGAGGTTGGCACTATAAGATGTGTCGGCTTGAACGTACGTGCAATGGCCTCTTTAGAGTGTTCCCGTCAGCTGACTCTTCATCTCAGTACAGAAAGCACGCTGCCGAGTGCGGACTCGAGCCTCCACCAATTCCAGTCATCTTTATGTATAATGGCCTATGGTACTTTACTTGTACTTGAAGCTGACCCGAAGATAGGAAGCCTAGTACATCTCTCGTGGACCCTTGGCCTGCTAAGGGTATTGTTCCCAAGCTGAGCCAGGTAGACGAGTCTGGCGATTATGAGGCGGAGCTGGCAGTTGTCATTGGCAAAACAGCCAAGAACGTCAGTGAAGCCGAGGCTTTGGATTATGTTCTCGGATACACTGCCGCCAACGATGTTTCCAGTCGTACTCAACAGCTGAACCAGTCTCAATGGTCCTTTTCCAAGAGCTTTGATGGAGCACTGCCACTTGGTGAGTCTATTCGGACGGCCAGTGAGCCCTAACTAATGATGCCGTAGGCCCTACACTTGCCTTGAAGTCTTTGATTCCAGACCCTTCCAAGCTTCACATGCGAGGTCTTAAGAATGGCGAGGTGTACCAGGAGAGTGGAACTGAGTAAGTGACCTTGATCCAAACCTACAAGCATCTTTACTGACTCTTTCTAAGTGATCTCATCTTTTCCGTCCCCAAGATCATTAGCTGGCTGTCTCAGGGCACAACTCTTCCTCCTGGAACTGTTATCGTTACTGGTACCCCTGCGGGTGTTGGAATGGGTAGAACACCTAAGGATGCTCTGAGACACGGAGACGAATTTGCAGTTGAGATTCTGCCTCATATTGGAACACTTACAAACATTTTCGAAAACGAAAAGAGTGGCTTCATGACGAAGCTGTGAGCATTCCCAGTTATATAGCCATATATCACTCGAATATAATCATTGTTGTGGATGTATCCCTTGCACCATCATCGATCTTACACCTCCGTTCAAATATGCAACTGCATCGCTTGTTCAGGTACTGGGCAACGCGGTGCAACCCCCTCTCTCACCAAGCCAACACGGGTCAGAGTGAGCACTAGTATGCCGAGTCATCAGTTCTCTAATAAGCACATTTGAAGGATACGGCTCCTTCTTAATTCGACTTCGAGCCCCAAATAGTTCTGTGTTGCGCGAATAGCCGCTGCTCTAATTGATGACATAACATCTTCCGGTAAATATATAATCACAAAGCATCACCTGTCCCAAGATACATACTTATGCAGACAGTATCTCTCCTCATATCAGCAGACAAACACCGAAACTGTTTCAATAATGCCGAGCCAGCCTGCTATTCCTCAGACAATGAAAGCACTCAGATTGTTCGAGGTAAGAATCGCACAGGCGTGAAGATGAGATTCAGTGTCATCTTCTAACGATTCCCAGTACAACAAGGGCTATAAACTTCAGGATGATGTTCCAATACCAACGCCGAAACCAGACGAGGTTCTTATCCGCGTAGCCACTGCTGGCTTTTGCCATAGCGATCTCATGGTACATCACGGTCTTACGCAGGTACCACTGCCGTTTATCGGATCTCATGAACCAGCCGGTACTATAGTCAGCCTCGGAACTGACGTGTCGGGGTCGTGGCATGTGGGAGAACGCGTAGGAGTTACAAACTTTATGGATCCTTGCGACAACTGTAAGGGATGTAAATGGGCAACCCAGACTATTGGGTCTCTTGATCCAAGGTTCTGTGATAACAGAACCATGTGCGGCATTCTCCGTCGTGACGGGGCGTTTGCAGAGTACATGACTTCTTGGTATGGCGCTCTCGTTCATTTGCCTGATGGTATGAGTTTTGAACAGGCAGCCCCTTTGATGTGTGCTGGGGTAAGTCTTCCTTAATGCTGGCATGCATCTCGATGGTGCATACTAACGTTGAGTTTAGGCAACTGTTTGGCACGCCATTAATCAAGCGGATGTTCAAATAGGACAAACTATAGCTATCGTTGGAATAGGTGGCCTTGGGGTCCTGGGTATCCAATTTGCAAAAGCTCGGGGTTATCGAGTTGTAGCTATTGACAACCATGAGACAGGGCTGAAGCTCGCAACAGAGGTCCCTTCTCACCTCAAACCGGATCTCGTCCTCAAATACGACGATCCAGAAACGACCCAAAAGGTATCGGACTTTACGGATGAGATTGGTCTCAAAGCTGCTGTTATATGCACGAGCGATGACGATGCCAACGACTGGGCGGCACATCTATTACAACCTAGAGGAGTATTAATCGCAGCTGGCTTCCCGGAGAACGGACTAAAGTTTGATCCAATGAATCTTGTGTTGAGGGAGATTGTAGTCAAGGGTATCGTTCACTGCAGTATGGAGGAAACAAGGGAGATGATGAAGTTTGTGACTGAGCATGGGATTCAAAGCCATCTGAGCTTACTTACGATGGAGGAGGCAGAAGACATCATTGCAAAGTCACAAGCCCATGCATTGATCGGTCGTCCAGTCGTCAAGATTGAACAGTAGCGAAGTGGCAGTAAGAGGTTGGCTAGGTTTGAGAAGCTCGTTGGTGATGGTTAGGAATATGCCAATCTGTTATTATGAAAGCAGGATTTCGACATGAAGGTGGACGGAACATCACCGTTCAGCATCAAGTCTTTCCTCCGCTCATTCTTCATAACGGATCACGCGAATAGATAGATCATTAAACTTTTTTTATTGAAGAGTTTCCATAACTCCAGTCTGACCCTCTACCAAGTACATCTACGTCGGGTCAATCATTCAACTTAGTTAAATCTTGTACATGCAGAACACCAAGTCCCCTATCTAACAGACCACAATGCATACAGTGCTGCTGTGTAAACATGTTTGTCCAAAACACCCCTCTCATTAAGGAATCACCGTTTATTTGCCCCAAGCGCTACCAGACGGCCGGCGTCCCTTCTCGTACAACCACTTGCTGTTCAGCCCAACGCTTGTTCGCTTACCACCAGGAGTGCCAGGAGAAGCAGGGTCGGAGAAGACATTGGAAGAAGAGCTAGCAGCGAAAGGACTTGTTGACCCAAAAGAAGATCTCCTGCCGTTGAAGCTGTTGCCAAAGCTGTTGCTGAAGCTGTTGACACTCTTCCGGAAAAGAGGGCTGCCCAGTGGGGAGCCAATCGATCCCTGGACAAGAGGGCTTCCTCGGCCAGAGAGCGGCGAGCTGCCATAACTTCCACGGCTTCCGACTGAGCCACCGATCGAAGGCGTACGAGAGTATCGAGGGGGGGTACTGAACTTGGCGTCGGGAGTTGGCGCAGCCGAGGAGGGTTCTAGACCTAGCAACTGGCGCTGAGCAGGTGTAAGAGGAATGTCGGACAAATCGTCTTTCGGCCGAATCAAAGGCAGACAAGCGATGCCAATGTTGACGAAGGGGATGAGTTGAAGAATGAACCACGCCCAGCTCAGGTACACTCTGAAAGAACCAGGAACACTGAATGACTAGGTTAGTTATGACGAGTCGCAAAGGTAACAGACAGCAACTCACGCCTGAGAGCCAATGTTAAGTCTGGCTAGAAGCTGCGCAGACCAGAATCCTAGTAGCGCAATAACATTGTAGGCGATCTGGCGCACATTCTTCTCTGAGAAGGTCGTCGCATTACGACGTCTGGTAATCTCGTCGAGTCGCGGGTGACGCCAGGTACCAGGGCTATCGGTCACTGAAGGGCCAGTGATGGTGGCTGTCCGAACGGGAGTGGCCATTTCAAGTATCTGAAGTGGATAGAGCACGAAGAGGTTGACGGAGAGCGTTTGATATAGGTTCTTTATGCGTAGCTTATCGAATGCCGTGGAGCTGTGGAATGTTGTGCAAAGATATGGGCCAAAGTCTCTTCAGCTTTCTGCTCAAACTCGAATATGACAATACAATCTCCAGCTATAGGTCCCTGTTGGTTAGTATGTGTGTCGTCTTGGCCGAAGCCGTGGTGAGCTCGGTTGCTCCCTTGGTTTTGAGATTTGTTGATGTTGCGACCAGAGAGATGAGGGAGAGCGGCTCCCCTGCTATGAAAACACAAAGCCTACCCTACCTACTAAGGCTGTACTGTAGCTTTAGCTCTGTCCCGTCTGTTGCAGCGCGACCAGCACGGACCTTAATGGTGCATGAAACTACGCCACACCTCAATCTTTCAAGCCACAGAAGTCTCGTCTCCAGCTTATTACTCCGTACCAGTAGGTACAGTAGAGCGAGAGAGGTTGGCTCCACTGGACCTCCCTACCTTGGTCGTGAAATGCTGAGTGCTCGTACAGTTACCGTGACGCGCCTCAGCAACTTCCCGGCTCGTGGGCGCATCGGCTGCCCCAGGCAAACTAACGCAAGACAAGGTAAAGGCGCAGGAGACCAGCGCAGCTGGCAACTTCGCTTCTCAAACTCAACATCGTTCCTTCCCATACCTCCCATCATTCGAGCTGAGAAATTTAACTCGGCCTCTTTCCTTTTCGTTTTCCTCTTCTCTCTAGAACCTTGCACCAACTCCATCACCTACATTATCACCATCGCATTCGCAAACAATCTGCGCACGCGCAATCTGGTATTAAATCATCATCAACCAGTCCCCACCAATTTCTACGTCTCCCTGGCGAACTTTCCTATCTCAACCAAATATTCCTTCGCGATGCGCCGTTGATCCATCCTAACGATCAATTCTCAATTTCGATTTCCCACGCTCCATCGCGAATAGCTTCATTTTTTGGCAATTCTAAAACCTACAGTCACCCACCATGGCGTCTCCTGCCTCGCTCGCCGCGACCTCCGAGGTCGACCCCCCAAGCTCTCCCGCTCAGCCCGAGACCAAATCATTTGTCTCTCGAGCCATGTCCGAGGATGACGATACCCAGATGGGCAATGCAACTCCTGATCCCCAAGAAAAGTCATCCCGTGCGAAGAGCAAACCATCACAAAACAAGGAAAAGGAAAAGGATAAGGATGCAACAAGTCAACCAACAATTGGAAAAATACGTCATTTGAAGAAGGAGGACGGTGAGCCCCTTTGGAGGGAAGACATTCAATACGACTTTCTCAAAGCCGTTTTCGATAACGAGCAGTCTGTCTTTACCAACTCTTACGAGCCCAAACGGCTCCAGCGACAATGTTTTGCCGATCTTTACATCGACACCATGTCTCGCAGCTCGAAAACAAGCAAAGTGCTTCGAGATAAGCTTCTCAGCGACAGAGAGGCTGCTAAGGGCATGGCAATGGTGTGTCTTCTTGTCAACATGGGTCGCATGAACACTACTCTGAACTGTAGGTTGGATGCTATCGCTCTCAAATCGCTTCTGCTAATGTGATTAGTTTTTCCTGAGATGCGAGCTCAGCTCCGTACATATCATGCTATCCCTTCGCTACAAGCTCGCCAGGATCCTCATGCTTATAAGCAGCTCCAAGATGCACCTCGCCTCAAGTCCATTTTGAAAGGTGGCGCAGATGATCGAGAAGAACCCAACTCCCTTGACAAGATCAAGTCGTTGGACACTCCACGCACAAACCCCGTCAATCTTATTTTTGTCATGTGCAACGCAGCTCAGAAGATTGCAGAGCTACATTTCCCACGTCACCGTGAACTTCACGACCTGATCATGAAAACCGAATACACCAGCCAGTCCCGAGCCAATGCATTTCTGTGGCTCATGTGGTTCTACCTTGAATCCGACTTCACGGAAGAAGGTTGCGAAGAGAATCCTTTCGGCCCTGGCGTCGATTACGGGCTAGATGTAGCGAATCAAGGAGTCCCCAAGCTTGTGGAAATGACCAATGAAGAAAAGGCCAAGGAGAACGTGGACACCGAGGAAGAAATTGAGTTTGGTCGCACCAAGCAGAAGATGCGAGCCAAGATTCTAGAAATGGATCAGGCCTATCTTAATGAGAGAGACACCAAGAGAGGCAAAATGCGACCATCATTTGCCGCCGACGAGGGCCCTGCAATTCTCCCTCGTATACGGCCATCCAAACATGAGTCTGATATGGACAGCACCCGGTCGACACCGCCGCCTAGAGCGCTTGGTGGTCGGGGTCTTAACTCGAGTCGCAGAGGTGCTCCTCTCAAATATCAGATTTTCGAGGGTTCGTCACCAGCGCATCATGTTAACGAGGGTGTCGTGGCTAGAAAACCTCGGCCTCCCACGGCACACCAATTAGCTGTTGAGCGAAACAGGAGCCAGAGAGTCGAGTACATTCTTGATCGAGGTCTCCGCCGCCAGCATCACAAGAGTCGAAAGCTCAGAAGGCAGGACGGTGCCATATTCAGGGCGTATCAACGGGTCAATGCTCAGGAGGATCCATTTGAGGACAGTGACGACGAGACTTCTCTGCCACGAAACCTGAGCTACCGAGACAAGACTCCAGGACCATTCCGCGAGAAGGGTGTGGGCGGACTTTGCCTTTTGACAAAGGAGAAGGACGATTTTGGCGAGGAAGTCAGTGCTTATGCTGCTGCTCTGAGAAGGGCAACGAGACGTCTAACTCGTTGGAGATCACAGGCTCACGAGCTTGGTGTGATTCCTCCTGTCAAGCGGCCGAGGCCGAAGAAGGCCGAAGAAGACGACGGGGATCTGGACTTGGATGATGATCTCGACGGAGACAAACAAAACGGGGATCTCAACGGCGACGTCACATATGGAGATGTTACGCTGGGGGATGTCACAGTGGGAGACATGACGGCCGGTGATATGACTATGGGCGACGTTACGATGGACGACGCCGAGATTGAAGAACAAACGGTCCTTCACGACGACGACGATGTGGACGATGCAGACCGGACAGAGGTAATGGGAGACTCCGACATTGACTAGGTGGCAGAGTCGGGTAGAAGATTACGTCGGCCGAAGAGAAATGCTAGGGGATTGAAGTTGGCAGTGTAACTCTATGGGAAAGGAAACGAATGGTTAGCGATTCACAGGAGCTATCGCGGCTTGGCTTATGGGCATTGGAGTTGGCTTGTCGTGTCGTGTCGTGCGCACACGTTTTGCCGTGGGTTTCGTTTCGATGGGTATAATTTGTATGGCGTTTAAAGAAGCACGCATACCATAGGCAGTCTAGGTGATGCGGTGAGGGACAATTGGGAAAAGCAGTTGCTTTTTCTCTAGATAGTTTTGCGTTTACAGCCAATAGAACAAGATATTTGGTAAGACTGAGCCCGAGTTAAAGTGTTTCCGAGCGAATACAAATACGAAAACGAAGGTAGTAGTTATGGGGTTTCACATACCGCCAGGAGGACAATTAGTGGTCGATAGAGACCTGTCAGGGACCTGAATTGCATTGACTGATTGTTAGCGGAGCGCGGTGAAAAAAAAACGGCATGACTCCCCGTCCCGGGGCCGCGAAGCTCTAGTCCAGGGTCCAGCTCCGTCTGGCTGATTAAGTTAATTTCCGGGGCTCAACAGAAATTGGTGTCGCCGTTTATTTACTTGCGTTGCACCCTTTTCTCTCACACGATCTTTGAACTCGTTAGTCTACTTGTTCAGCTTGGGAAAGAGTCGCAACAATGGCAAAGACCAAGTCAAAGTCCAGCAAGCCCTCGTCGGCTTCAAAGTCGCAAGGTAGCGGCCTCAACAAGCTCCTCCTGGTTCTCGGCCTCCTTACCGCGCTCCTGAGCTCCGTTGTCTACTTTGTCGAGCAGAACCTCGAGCAGTTTTACATCTTCGACCTCAAGCACCTCGACGATTTGTCTAAGCGAGCGCTCGCTAAACACGGAGAAGATACCAGGGCTGTTGTCAAGCACATCGTTGATGAGCTTAGCGAGAAGAACCCCGAGCACATCAACGTCAAGGAGGAATGGGTCTTTAACAACGCTGGTGGTGCCATGGGTGCCATGTACATTATCCACGCCAGTGTTACCGAGTACCTCATCATCTTTGGTATGTATTTCTCATACTACTCTAGATCCAATTGACTAACAAGCATGCTATAGGCACTGCCATCGGTACCGAGGGCCACACTGGTCGCCACACCGCCGACGACTACTTCCACATCCTCTCCGGAACTCAGCTGGCTTACGTCCCTGGCGAGTACGCGCCCGAGGTCTACCCTGCTGGAAGCATCCACCACCTTCGCCGCGGCGATGTCAAGCAGTACAAGATGCCCGAGGGCTGCTTCGCTCTCGAGTACGCTCGTGGCTGGATCCCTCCCATGCTCTTCTTTGGCTTTGCCGACGGTCTTTCAAGCACCCTCGACTTTCCCACTCTCTGGGACACCACTCGCATCACCGGTCGCGAGATGATCAAGAACTTGATCAAGGGCAAGCTGTAAAGGGAGGAATATGGATCTTGTACAAAGGTGGATAATCATAGACCAAAAAGGGTATCTTGTTGTATATCATACTTGGGGGTTTGGAAAAGTTTGAATATAGATTTGAGTGTAAGAGAAGGGAGATACTCTGTATATCTTGGAGAATAATTCCTAGGTCATTGATGGACCACTATAGATCTATGGGCAGAAAGATACCCGAATAAAGCTTCATCACTGAATCTGGGCAAATGAATGTGTTTTTATCTCTCAAGGCTGTTTCTGCTGCTGCGTTGTGTCTGCTACAGCGACATATCGTCCCGCACTCTCTAGACATTGCTTGAAGTCGAATCTATGATACCATGGCGAGAATCGTTATGTTCAAGTTGATTGTGGTGTTCATGTGTATCTCACTATTCATTTTACTAGGTAGTAAGTACTTAGTCAACACCACATGGGGAAGTTGTCGTAGGGTGGATAGCATACCTAGTACGGACTACAACACTACCAAATTGTTCCTCGTACAGCTTGCAGAGGCTATAAAGATAATATTGCAATAAATGGATAACTTCTATGAGAAGGAGGTGTTAGTTTCCTAGTAACTACAGTATAGGACGAGGTACCCTTAGATATTTCGCAAGACAATAACTAATATGACTTAGCTACTAATAAGACACATGTTCTACTACAAATGTATATTTAAATGCCTAGAACTGAGGCTATAATTCTTCTATTATCCTTGCAATATAAATAACTACAAGTTTAGAAGGTCCTCTAGTAACTATTATATGAAACTTAGAGCTATAAATATATTAATTTAAAGGCTAATAGTTAGACTGTCTTACATGAGTTGCAGTAGTTAGAAACTAAAACCAATACATTTATTAAGTTCAATAATAATAAAAAGTTATGAAAGACTTCTCTATAGAATCTTATAAAGAATGGAAAAAAAGAAGGTCTCGGAGGGAGTCGAACCCTCGCTGGCGGAATCAGAATCCGCAGTCATAACCGTTAGACCACGAAACCTAAGTCTGTTGCTGATGGCCAGTAATTAGAATTGCCCCCCCATTAAGTCTTCCGGTTCTGATCGATCCTGATCGATTCTATTATCTTTAGGAACAACTACATGATTCCAGCTAGTAGACAACAATTGCATTATAATAGATAGACTCTAGAAAATACATTTAACACGCTGCAATGGTACTTGTTTAAGCAGTAAGTTATCAGGTATAAATTATATATATACTAGTAGACAGTATTTAACACGATTGTACAGTAAGAGGGGAGAGTAAATAACAGAAATTCGCAAAGAAATTACAGCTGTCATGTTACACAACACAATAGCAGAGAAAAGGTTATACACTATCTATACTACAGGCTTTACAAATTTCTAGAAATAGACGAAGTAATCTATAAGTTATTAACTGACATCAGTCTACAGTAGTCACTCAACAACATACAACCTGCTACCTGCCAAACATCACGAAGGTGCTCAAAACTGCAAAGCCAGAATTGCTTGAATCCAATATTAACAATAAGAACGAGGGTCAAAAGGAAGGATTCAGTGCGTAATCTTATAATTGAATCAAATGTGGCCGTTGAAGGAAACTCCATCTGGACTCTGGCTGGATTCTTAGAATATATAGAGAGTGCTAGCCTATCACTGTTCCTAAAATTTTCGACGGGGCACCGACTATCCGACGAGGCAAATCGTAAGCTGGATGATAAATGGCTGAATGGGTGCTGCCGTCTGTTGATATGGGCCACCATCTGTCTCCTTAGCCCAAGGGGGCCTGCCGAGAGAACACACTCATGCAGTTCGACGGCCTACCAGCTGTCTGACGAGGCAAATCGTAAGCTGTCTGACGAAAAGGCTAAAGAAGCACTCCCATGTGACGAAACGGCCGAAAGAGTGTTGTCGTCTACTGAGGATCGAACGGGGTCATATTCTGGTAGTGCAGATAGCAAAGGGCACATTTCATCACTCGAAACAGCAAAGCCGGCGATTGCCTGAACGTCGACAATCAGAACAAAGGACAAATATAAAGAGTTGATGCTGGGGCTTTTAGACATTCTGAAGGAATGTCTAAAAGACTCATAAAAATAATGTAAATCATTAGTAGAATCCATCATCAATGAGGAAGTAGTAACATCCACAGTCAACCAGTTCACCTCCCCTCACTGCCTCTATTTCAACATTATCAATTTAGACACATAAAGTTTGCAACATAGCAACAGAGAATTTTACCACTAACCCAATTACGCGGTGATGCTGAGGTTATTGTCAACTCGCTTGTGATTGTTGGACTCCAGTTTCTACCCTATATTGTAAGAACTCTGCAGAGCAAATGAATCCACAGAATTTTCTCATCACTTGGGCAGACTGGGGCCTACACATGTTACAGCTGTCTTGGTAAACTGCAATGTATAAACACCAAACGTTCCATTCACAAGACACATGGTAGCAAGCAGCAGCGTTGACAGGCCGAGATTATACCCTCAGGGTTCTTTATAGTCATTCCATAAGCAAACGTACGCCTTCGCTAAATGTACGATCTAGGCTGTTGTACACAAAGTTATTGACGAGGTTCCAAAACACCATATTCTAGCATATTTCCACTGTTTCGTCCAAAGTTCATCATTCCATGCTTCCCCAACAATTTTCGGCAATACTTCCTCCCTACGACATCGTTTTCATAAAGTCGTCCAAGTCGAAACTCTCCTCGTACTGCTTGTTATCCCATAGCTCTCCCAAATCATCCAGCCATGCCTTCTTTCCTGGTGCGCGTACGTCACCTGTTTCAATATCGACCATGTCTTCTTCCCTCCCTTCGATATTGTTCTTCTCCTTGTCAGCCAACAGATTTGGCGCAGCGTCCCCGACGTTGAACAGATCCAAGATCTGGTCCGTGTCCATTGTCGAGAGTCCAGCGTTCTGTTGGTTTACGACAGTTGAAGCGACATCAATCTTGAATCGCTGTAGGTTCAGAATCTTCTCCTCTAGAGTTCCACGAGTGATGAGTCGGTACACGTTGACCACCTTCTTCTGTCCAATACGATGGGCTCGGTCCATGGCCTGGAGATCTTTCTGGGGGTTCCAGTCGTGTTCCACAAAGATGACCGTATCAGCACCTGTCAAGTTCAACCCGAGACCTCCCACGCTGGTTGTCAGCAAGAGTACATCGTAGGACGGGTCGCTATTGAACTTGTTGACAATGTCCTGTCTCTTGTTGGCCTCGACGGAACCGTCGAGTCGAAGATGCGACACTGAGGGTAACAACTCCTTTAGAACCTTGTTCTGTACCATGTCGAGCATCTCCTTCATTTGGCAGAAGATGAGTGCGCGGTGAGGCTTGATCGGTTGGTAAAGAGGGTCATTTGAGTCGTTGCCTTCAACGCCGATACCGCAATCCACCAAAAGATCTCGTAATGCGGTAAGCTTAGGTGCATGCTGTGGATCCTCAATCGAAGTTCCCTGCTTGGCAAGAATCTTCTGCGTATCGTCGTACAGGCTACTTCCGGGCTTCATCACCATAGCAGGGGAGTTGCAGAGCTTCCGCATGTACTGCAGCGCCTGGAAAATGTGTTGTTTGGCTTCCTTATCTTCCCTGCCCGCCTCTGCCTGGATCTTCTTGCCTTGTTTCTTGGTAAAGTCCTCAAAGAGCTTCTGTTGTAGGTCACTCAAGTCGCAGTAGTAGTTCTGCAAGATCTTCGGTGGAAGATCGTTCAAGACTTCTTCCTTGAGACGACGCAACAAGAACGGCAGAACCTGTTTGTGAAGTGCCTCGATAGCCAAAGCACCTGCTTCCTGTTCCTTGGATGAGGCTTTGCTAAATCGGCTTGCAGCAATAGGCTTCGCGAAGCGATCCAAAAAGACCTTCTCAGCACCCAGGAACCCAGGCATCAAAAAGTCAAAGAGAGACCACAATTCCAAGACGTTGTTCTGAATAGGAGTACCTGTAAGGATAAGACGATGGTTACTGGCTAGCCTTTTGACAGCCTGCGTGATCTTGGCCTTGGGGTTCTTGATCAAATGGCCCTCGTCCAACACGACATAGTTCCAGCTATGCTTGTCCAGAACTTCTGAATCATTACGGCAGACATCATAAGATGTGACCACAATGTCGGTCTCGCCGAGTCTGTCTTTCAGGGCCTTTCTCTCTGCAGGGGGTCCAACGTATGCAGTGACGCTCAAGAACGGCGCATATGTCTTGATTTCTTGTTGCCAATGTCCCGAAAGCGTTGGTGGGCAGACGATAAGAGACGGCATTCTTCGGACATCGGGCGCCTGTGTCTTTGCAAATTCCTCAGCACGCTGGTGATGATCGCTTGCTACGATGCAAAGTGTCTGCAATGTTTTGCCCAAACCCATGTCATCACAGAGAATACCGTGAAGGTGGTATTTGTTGAGGAAATTAAGCCAGTTGACACCTTCTTGCTGGTACGATCGCAGCTCGGCCTTGATGGCCACAGGAATTTGGAACTGCTCCACCTTCTTCGGATCCAGCAGCTGTGCGATAAATGTTCTCTCGCGGTCTCTTCCCTTCAGCAACTCCTCGGACAAGCCTGGAGGATCTGGAATACCAGCCTCGAGGGGAACCAGTTTAACCAGAGTGGCAAAAGATGTCGTTGCAATCAGACGGATTTCGTTGTCTGAGTCGCTCATGCGTCCCAAAACCGGTACAATGAGGAAGATAACATATGGCAAAATAGCATCTCCCATTACAGCAATCAAGTGGTAGATGGCCTCGATTGCTCCTTGCCGGAAGTTGAGGTCGACAGGGTTGTTGATTGATGGTAGAACCTTCTCAACAAGTGCTGTCATGCCTTCGACAGTCATAACGCTGCAAATTGTAGCCATGCACTTGGCAGCCATGTATCGAAAGACCGAAAGTTCTGAATGAAGTGCTTTGATAACTAGAGGCATCAATTGCATGATAAAAGGTTGCAAGGCCTTGTCGAGCGTTGGAGTCATTGTACGGATAACAGACATGGCATCGACAATCTCTTGTCCAAAAGTCTGCTCGGGATCCTTGGCTTCTGCAGGTAAGGCATCGGAAAAGGCTCTAACCAGAGGCTCTTCCATGAATGTACGGAGGCTGGGCACGGTTTCGAGTAGGTTGGCGCCATACGTTCTGGACAGAATCTCCAATGCTTCTTTTGCACCTCGTCTGGTAATACGAGCAGCCTTTGCTTCACGTGCCCATTTGGCAGCATCCGGATGATCGACGCGGTCTTCCTCCTTTTGCATGGACAACACGCAGTCGGTCTTGCGCGCATGGACGGGAAATTCGGGTGTTTCTGCAACTTCGACGCAGGAGAACTTGACCAGGTTGGAAACCACCTTGTCTGCTGGTCCCTTTCGACCCTTCTCAGTAAACAGCTGCACGAGCCTTGCGATTGTATCGGCTGAGCGAGCTTGAAGTTGCTGGTTCTCTTCCGTCTTGACAGAGTCCATGATGCCCTTGATTAGTGGACTGGGCTTCTTGGGTAGTACCTTCATACCAACAATAGCGCATGCTGCTGCTGCCTTGACACGGATATCACGAGCCGCCTTAGCAGCCTTGGCTTCTTCGATCGCCAACATGGTTATGCTGCGAGCTTCAGATAGCTGTTGGCTGGCAATCATGCGCTGTCCGGGTGGCATTGCTTTGTTAAGTTTCTCGTAATCTTCACCGATGCACTTCTCGGCTATAGCAATGGAAAAGGCATTCGGACCGGCCTCAGCTTCCCCTTGAACCACGACAGGCAGTGTAGGAAGCTTGCTGTGTGAGACTTTGCCATGGTCACGGAAGAGGTGAATCAGCTGCTGGCATTGTGTACGAACTCGCTGGATGAAATTCACGAGATCTCTGTAAGCCGCTGGTCGTTCAGAATCGATGATACGCTGAAGGTTTTCGAGGTAACGAGGAGAATCACCAAGGGCTCGGCTGTTTTTAGCATACTCGTCGATGACCACGCATGCAGTCATTTGGCTCGAGGAGAATGCAGACCCCAGGCCAGGAATCAACAACGCATCGTAATCGTCCAGGCTGGTTGAAGGGACTCGGGACATGATGAAGCCCATAGCCTGGGCAGCTGATACGCGAGAGCGAATCAGCACATCCATGCCAACAAGATCAACATCGCCTTGCATCATATGGCCGTCGACATCATGAGTCAGGCTGGTTGTAGGAGTCTCGTCGACCTTGGTGGACTTGCGACGGCGTTTAGGGGCACGATCAGAACCATCGGGCGATGATGGTTTCCGGGGTGTGTGCTGGATTGCGCCAGGCATGGTATAGGTGCCGCCAGAGGGTTTTTGAAAAAGGGAGGCATTCATGGGGATCGGGTTTCTTGAAACCCCGATAGGGTGCAAAGTCAGCTGCATCATGGGATCGATGTGAGCGGCGAATTCGTCTGCCAAGACAGCAGGCTTGGTAGCTAGACTTTCAACTAGGGACATCCACAAGTCCAAAGACATATTAAGCGCTTCCCTGTCCCTTTCAACAATGATGTTCTGAAAGATTAACCGCAGTATTCTCCCATTGAGCCAACCCTGCGAAGTCTCTGCATCGAGTTTGGCAAAGGTCGACAAAGCTTTCAGCACAGCCACGCGCACTGACGTGATGGTATGGCGTAGGAAGGGGTAGAGTCTAGGAACGAGCAGCGTAAAGGATCGTTCCTCGTCTTGTGCTGCCGATGCTTTCATCGCCTCGAGCACCTCAGGGAACCCACAAAGTGTAGCAAGGAGGTCCATGATACGGCCAGTACTGGCACTAAGGTCATCACCAAGATTTGAGAGACTTTCCCAGATTATGTTTACAAGACCATCGAGCTGTGCGGGCCGTAAAGTCACAAACTCCTTTGCCATGGGAATCAGGGTGGCAGCACTGACGGAGCGGACGTCATCATCCATATCTCCTAATCCTTTCATGACAGTCTTAATGATGCCATCGATCATATCGCTGTCTTGGAGAAGAAGATCTTTTCTTACCGCAACAACATATCTGAGACCAATCATGCCACCATGGCACACAGACCAAACTGGTCGATCAAGTTTGAGATCTTCTTGCATCACCATTCGATAAAGGATTTTGAAGGTGCTGTAAACAGATGATGAAGGGAGGTGCTTCAAGACGGATCCAAGAGACTGGCCGATTGTCTCCCGAATTGGTGCCACAGAGGTATCAGAGCTGTAGTCGGTGAAGCGATCTAGCATGAGCACGCAGCACAAACGGCAGGCCATATCATCGAGCCATTTCCGGTTGAGCACATCATTCTCCTCCCTTGATTTGTTGTGGCGTCTGCCGGCACCTCCGCCATGAACTCGAATAACTTCGCGGAGACCCATTGCAGCTCCATGTCGAGTTTCCCAGGAGGAGTCGAACAGGTCAACCTTGAGGAAATCGCACAGTCGGTCGTATGGCCACTCGGCACCTTCCATAGTCTCTTCGGCCTCGAGTTCAGACTTGATAGGGATTACTGGCCCCTTGAATTCGCTTACGACTTTAGTGTCCTCATCGACATCGGCGGGACGTTCGAGGTTAAAGTAGTCGTTCACCTTGCTGTTTTTCTTGGTTTCTCCGTCGGGAATTGGCGAGTCATCTCCGATGTTTTCAGAACCTGATGTCATTGAACGTCTGACAGACAGATCTCCAAATCCTCCCTTGCCCTGAGATGCCTTCATCGCCTCTCTCTTGCGTTTTCGTTTCAGCACATTGAGCTGACGGGAACTTAGCTGAGACTCTTCAGGTGCGTGCGCTTGTCCACCGGCCCCATCAGTACGATTGTGTCCATGACCGTTGGTGGTGTCCATCGGAGTCCCAGGCGCAGCAAGATTATCACCGCCTGTGTAAGCGATCTCCTCGTCTTCGTACTTCCTTCCAAGCAACCCTAGCCGCCCAACAAGTGTCTTCTTCTGGTGTGCCAGTCGTGCTTGAGGATCAAGCGCCGCTAGTCCATACTCAATACCACCACCACGTAATAGCTCCCTGCCGTACCTGAGAATCATCTCGACATCGAGGGATTCCAGTTTGAAGAGACCGTCATCTTGGGGTACTGTTTTCGCCTCATCTTCTTCCTCCTTCTTGATGTGTCCGTTTTCAGGGGCATCCTCCTCTTTCTTGGGCTCCGCAGGTGCATCTCCAGAGTTTGGATCATAGATAGGGGCATGCTCAGCAATCTTACCGATAGCAGAAGCAGCGGTTCTCCGTGTCTCCCATTCCTTGTGTCTTAGGTAGGGTACAACACGAGAGAGAAGGTTGAAAAGTTCATCAGGATGTTGCTTTTGCCAGTCGGCAAGCTGATTAACGGCAGTATCACGGATTAATCTCGTGCTCCCGGTTTCAAGGATTCTAAAAGGATGTTAGTCATGTTTTCATCTATGTGGATAGTGAGATTGTTGGACAGCAAAAGTTACTTTTGGACAAATCCGTAACCTTGTGTTCATCTATCATGAGGGTCAAGAAGACATGTGCACTTACGTGACTAATCTGTCGAGTCTATGAAAAATTAGTACGCCATGACATTGCAGTTCAGAATGTGGGGAAGCTCACCTCGAAGCCATTGTGTGTATTAGATGGGGGTAATATTATAATCGCGTATCAGAACATCTCGCTCGCTGCGGGGCAAATGTCAGTTTTGAAGCTCAGTCAAACTGTGTGAAATTTTGTATCATGTCATCAACTAGAGTTGGTGACATGAAAGCTGTGTTAATGTGCTATCCAGCGCGACGGGACCGTGTAGCGCGACGTGACGGGATATAGTGGGTCGCCGGGAGTGAGATGCATGCATCCGGAATACAAGACCAAAGACACAGGTGGGCAAGCTCGTTCGGCAAGCGCCTCCCGAGCAAATGTTGGAGTGCTGTAATAAGGAAGATTGAAAAGGATGATAGCGGAATACCGAGAAGTGCCGACATTTTAAGAAATAAATTAAGAAAGGCAGCGAATCATGCATGACGCAGCCTAATCAAGTGTGGGGGAAACAATATCAAGGGATCATCAGATATGATAGGGGGGAAGGTGGGAAGGAAAGAAAAGATACCGGGGTAAAATGCAAACTGGGTGTTCAATCACTTACTGTGAGTTGGTGATAAAGAAAAAAGCGGCGTCAAGCCTTCAGAGCCAAAGCGCGCACCTCAAGTTGAGTTTGCAAGGCTTAGCAAAGCTGTCAACTACAAATGCTGTTTGCCGAAGTTACCGGTCTAAAGCGATCCAGTATCAGAAATCCCCCTGTCTAGAGCGCATGCAGCATCGGCACTTAGAGTCAAGTTAGGGTGGATGTTGAGACGGATGTTATGCAGAAGGATACGCTGCAATGAGACGTAGCCGATCAGTCGTGACGATGGTCGGCGGTTTTGGTTCCTTAGAAAGGCTCCGGTTGGCCGGGTTGCGGGAGCTTAGGAAAAGGCTGGGATTGGGTTGCTCAGATTGTAGATGGATTGGATGGCCAAGTGTCCGTTTGGTACCGTATTATACCCAGCGACGACGATAGGGGGGATGTGACCAGGGATGGAGGGGGGAAAAGATGAACTGAAAATAAAAAGTGGATTCAGTTGGAGCTTGTTTTTTGTATCCGTCCTCTCATGGAAAGGTTGCTCTTGCCTGGATGGGTAGGAGTGGTGCGTTTGCTTGGTTGCTGTTTCCGCTTGCGCAAGTTGGCAGTGCTGGGTGCTGAGTGCTGGTGCTGAGTGCTGGTGCTGGTGCTGGTGCGGTACAGTGCTGCTGTGGCCAACTGGGAAAATCGGGGTGGAGGGCAGGCCGGGTCTTCTATATGAGTGCTTGTATTTATAAACGCGGCGCGGCTTGGGGAAGCACGGCCAACGGTTTCTTTCCTTGTGCTCGCTTAATTTCCTTGTTGCCTTTTAGTGTCACGTATGCCCCTGTTCTTTCTCTCCTAGGCTTACCTTTGGTCAGCTGCATCGAAGGCTTATCCACTTTTGGTTCAAGGAAACCAGAAGGCCCACTTTAGGTGTGGTCAAGCCGCGAAGATCTTTGCTGAGTGCTGGGAGTCATTCAGATTTTAGCGTCTGGTTTAAAGATAATCCGTCAGGATTGAACATCTTGGCAGTTGTTGATTGGTGGGTTGGTTGTCGCTTCCTACCCTGTATCGTTTATTCATACATGGATAGCGACTTATTTGGTCTTTGTTCGCGAGGTCTGTGTCTGTACTTACATCCACCGTTCGTGTACTAGTTGTTATGTTCCTATATATCTGGGGCAAGATAATCTGGTATTGTTACCTACTTCGAAGTTCAGAAGCGGTAAAGGAAGGTGTATCCCATTCCGCGGTGAAAGACAAAGCCTAATTTGGCTATATGAAACTGCGCCGAGGGTGCGAGCATGGCATGTATCGGAAGACTCATGACCGTAGCAGTATAACTGGGCACTCGTAACATGAAACGAAAAGGAGATATCGTAGTTGATAGATCGTCCGTATATGACAAGTGCTAGGTTAAGCAAACTTGACAGTAAATATGTACAGCGGCCCTCCGCGTGTTTGTTGTATAATAAATTAAACGAGTAAGACGGATGTTGCTGTAAGGGGAGAAATAGAAAGACGTTGCCGAAGAACGATATGCTTCAGATTGTGTATAAGTATAGCGTTAAAATCCGATAAATCGTAGGTAGTAGGTAAAGGTTACCAATGCAACAATGTTCCCAAGAAGCAACAACTGAATCATTAGGTAACCAGGGTCAGTACCCGTAAAAGACCCAGACAGCAGGCAAGCAAGCGCACGGACCAAGAATATGATTGAGTCGGAAGGCATGATGTTCCGGCTAAACCAGCCCGCGACAGGACGCGCCAAGACAGCCACTGATCGCGGTAGCAAAGACGCGCATCAAGTCGCATCACGTAGGTCAACCTCGCAAACTTACTCGAGATTGCGCAACCTCTTGCAGTTTAATAATTATTACCCCTCGCATGTTGCGCAGGAGCGCCGGCGCAGTTCATCATGTATATCAAGCAAATTATCATCCAGGGCTTTAAAAGGTACGTTCGCTAGCATTGTTGTAGCATCGGGCTTCCCCTCCACTCCCAATATTCCATGCTAACATTGCGATAGCTACAAGGACCAGACAGTCATCGAGCCCTTTTCTCCAAAGACCAACGTCATCGTTGGTCGTAATGGTTCGGGAAAAAGTAACTTCTTCGCAGCCATTCGGTTCGTTCTTAGCGATGCCTACACCCAGATGAGTCGCGAAGAGCGGCAGGGTCTTCTCCATGAAGGTTCAGGCTCTGCCGTCATGTCGGCATATGTCGAGATCATATTCGACAACAGCGACGACCGATTCCCGACCGGAAACAAAGAGGTTATCTTGCGCCGCACCATCGGTCTGAAAAAAGACGAATACTCTGTGGACCGCAAAGTTGTCACAAAGGCCGATGTCATGAACCTCCTTGAAGCTGCTGGATTCTCGCGATCAAATCCGTACTACATCGTGCCGCAGGGGCGAGTTACTGCCCTGACAAACATGAAGGAGTCCGACAGACTTAATTTATTGAAGGAGGTAGCGGGAACACAAGTGTACGAGACACGTCGTGCAGAGTCGCTGAAAATTATGAACGAGACAAACAACAAGAGAGAAAAGATCGACGAGCTTCTAGTTTACATCAAGGAAAGACTGAACGAGCTCGAGGAAGAAAAGGAAGAGCTCAGGGGCTTCCAGGACAAGGACAGAGAGAGACGATGCCTTGAATACGCATACTACCACAACATACAGCTCAACGTCCAATCGGCCCTCGAGGAGCTCGACAATGCTCGGCAAGATGGCATCGATAGCTCCGACACCAACCGAGCAGAGTTCTCCGAGGGAGAGAAAGCGTTATCAAGGCTTGACTCAGAAATCCACAAGCTACAAAGGGAGATGGAGCTTCTGCAAATCGACCGTCGGCAACTAGAGGAGGATAGACGCGACAGTGCCAAGACCATGGCCAAAGCTGAGATGAAGACCAAGAACTTGAAAGAAGGCCAATCTGCCCAGGAACAAGCCCGAGCTCAGCATGCTGCTGATCTCGAGTCCGTGCAGAACGAGATAGCATCGAAAGAGCAACAGCTTTCTACCATTGTACCAGCATACAACCAGAAAAAGCAGGAGGAGGACAATGTCCGACGACAACTGGACCATGCCGAAGCCACACGCAACCGTTTGTTCGCCAAACAGAGTCGTGGTTCTCAGTTCAGAAATAAATCCGAGCGTGACGCATGGCTAAGGAAAGAAATCCAAGAACTTGAACTTAATATCAGCACACAAAAGGCCAACAAGATCGACGCAGATGAAGAAGTTGAAAGAGTCCAGGAATCAATTGCCCAAGCAGAGCAAGAGGTTGCTGAGCTGCGAAAGCGTCTCGCCAACTTCAGTGCTGAGAGAGCAGCCCTCGAAGAGGAGGCAACGAAGGCGGGTGACGTTATTGACAAGCTCAACGATGAACGAAAACTTGTCAGACGTGAAGACGATAAGCTCAACTCAGTTATAGCTAATGCCCGTCAAGAGAAAGAGGCTGCTGAGCGCGAACTGTCACATACTATGGACGGCGCAACTGCCCGTGGTTTAGCAACAATCCGACGATTGAAGCAAGAGCGTGATATCCCGGGAGCATATGGAACATTGGCCGAACTGCTCGAAGTCAGCGACGCCTATAGGCTGCCTGTAGAGCAGATTGCTGGCGCAAGTCTCTTTCATTATATTGTTGACAACGCAGATACCGCCACCTACCTCGCAGACACTCTGTACAGACAACAGGGAGGTCGAGTTACATTCATGCCTCTTGCTCAACTACGACCTAAGCAGATCAACCTCCCTAGGTCTAATGATGCCGTACCCCTTCTTACTAAGATCTCATACGATCAAAAGTACGAGAAGGCTTTCCTGCAGGTGTTCGGCAAGGTTGTTGTCTGTCCCAACCTGACCGTCGCAAGCCAATACGCACGAAGCCACGGCGTAGATGGTATCACTGCTGAAGGTGACACAACTAATAAGAGGGGTGCCATGACTGGTGGATATATCGACCCTCGCAAGTCGCGCTTGCAAGCTGTCCAGGCTGTGAACAAGTGGCGGGGTGAATACGAGAGATTGTTGGCCCAGTCCCGGGACATCCGCCAACAGACAGAGCTGAAGGATCAAGAGATCACAGCAGCCATGTCGGAATTGCAGAAGGCTCGGGAGAGATTACGACAAGCTGTTGATGGGTTTGAGCCACTCAGGCATGAGCTGATGAACAAGTCGACACATCTTGAGAACGAGCGAAGCCACCTCGACGCAGCTGTCAAACGCCGAAATGCAGTTGAAAGCAACATGAATAGTTTCTTGGAAGACCTTGCTGGTCATGAGACGGAGCTCAAGTCGGATTTTAAGAAGAATCTGACCTCTGCAGAAGAGCGCCAGCTGGAAGAACTTGGCAACAGCATTCGGGAACTTCAGAAGCAATGGAACGAGCTTAGCAGGGCTCGGCGAGACCTGGAACGGCAGAAGCAGCTTCTTGAGGTTGACCTTCGCCAAAATCTGCAAATGAAGCTCGACCAGCTCAATAGCCAGGCCTTTGAGAACTCGACCTCTGGATCTTCAGCTGGTGGACTGAAGGAGGCTCAAAGGGAACTGAAGAAGGCTCAAAAGGCCCAGAAAGCCGTGGAGACAAGTCTTCAGGAAATAGAAGCTAAGCTGGATAACTCGCAAGCCCGATTAGAGCAACTGGAGAACGACAGAGCTCAGCGGGAGCAGGCCCAACAAGAGATAGCCATAAGGATCGAGAAGCAGCAGAAGAGGATGGACAAGAGTCTTCGAAGGAAAGCCGTCTTGACAACTCAAGCCGCGGAGTGTGCCCAGACCATTCGTGATCTGGGTGTGCTCCCTGAAGAAGCCTTCGACAAGTACGAGAATATGGATCCCAAGACCGTAAGTTGTCCCTGTCAAGGATCAGTGAAAACGAGCACTAATATGCCTTTAGGTGTCATCCAAGATCAAGCGGGTAAACGACGCACTGAAGAAGTACAAGCACGTCAACAAGAAAGCTTTTGAACAGTATAACAACTTCACAACGCAGCAAGAGCAGCTGATGAAGCGACGTAAAGAGTTGGACGAGTCTCAAGAATCCATTGAGGAACTCGTTGAGCATCTTGATCGCCGAAAGGACGAGGCCATTGAGCGAACGTTCAAGCAGGTTTCAAGAGAGTTCACAACCATCTTTGGCAAGCTTGTGCCTGCTGGTCACGGCCGCCTGTTGATTCAGCGACGGGCAGACCGCCGTCAAGAACCCGCCGACGAATCTGATGGAGAGGCTCGAGGTGCTGTTGAAAACTACACAGGTGTCGGAATTAGCGTTTCATTCAACTCGAAGCACCTTGACGAGCAACAGAAAATCCAACAGCTCAGTGGTGGTCAGAAGAGTAAGTCGTCTCGCATCCCTACCAAGGACTCAGAAACTAACGTACGCAGGTTTGTGTGCCCTATGCCTTATCTTCGCTCTTCAGGCAACTGAGAGCAGTCCTATGGTCATTTTCGATGAGGTCGATGCCAACCTGGACGCCCAGTACCGAACAGCGGTTGCAGCTCTACTTGACTCTATCTCCAACGAGATTGGCACACAATTCATCTGCACCACTTTCCGACCTGAGATTGTACATGTCGCAGACAGATGTTATGGTGTGACGTTTCGCAACAAGACCAGTTCGATCGACTGCGTCAGCACAGAGCAAGCTCTTGACTTTGTCGAGGGTCAAGCAAAGCCTGCTTAGGTGGAACGAAGGGACGGTAATGTAGTTTTTTTCGGATTATATGTAAAACTGTGCATGGAGATGGTGGACTGGCGTTGGGTTGCTTAATACCAATTCCTTATGCGATTACGATCAGCTATTTAAGTGCTTACTTTGTCTGCTGTCGTTTCTTGACGAGATGGAACTTCGATATGGTACTTTGAGCGGCCTTGTGAGGCGTTGAAGATAGGCATCTATTCCCTGCATATGCAGGCATTGATTGATATTACGAATTCTATGGCATTTCTTTCGTTGCCTACCTGTGACACATGATGATGCCAGCTTAATACATGCATGAACCCAAAATGTTGCATCTTGACTTTTTCATTGCTCTGTACAGCAAAGTATACATGGTAATTGTACACGCAGTAGCTATCCATACTGCCAATATCTACCCAGCCCTCTAAATTTAGCGATCAGTCATCATGTTGCGCACGCCCTTGAAGTACGCCTTGGGCAACTCCTTTTCCAACTCCTCGCGAGTCAACCACTTAAACTCGGTGTAACCAAAGGGGTTGTCCTTTAGATCGGCCTGGCCTGCCATTATTCTGCCCTTGATGAAGAAGGTCTTCTCACCCTTCTTCTCAACAACACCTTCCTTGCTGAGCTTGGGTCGAGAGACGACATGAGCGACTGGTATGCGGCTCACGATCCAAGTGTTCATGTTGACACCAGCAGCTTGGTCAAGCACTCGCTTGGCGGACTTGTGTGAAGTTAGCATTTGTTCAAAATATCTTATTAAGCGTAGATCTCACCTCGTGAAGGTTCTCGTCCTTGGGAATCACGTCCGCGGGGAAGCCCCATCCATCCTTACCCTTGACCACAAGATACAGGGTTCGGTCGAGCTGACGATCCAGCCTTTGAACGTCACCCTTGCGGTCAGCCTCGGTAACACGATCCGCAGGAGGCTCAACAGGAACAACGTCTTCAGGAGCAATAATCTCAGCATCGTCACTGACACGCGCCTCAGCATCCTTCAGCAGAGACTTGACGATGGTCTCCTGGTTGCTCAGCTCATCTCCGACCTTGAGCTCGTCATCCCACGCCTTGGAACTCTTGCCATTGTAAACACCCAGCTCCTTGGCCACTGTGCCCTGACGCTCCTGAACCTTGATGTTCCAGTCTAAACGGCGAGACGTATCAGGCTTGAAGTAGATACCCGTGATAAAGGGAGTGTTGAGACGCTCCTCGAGACGCTTCTGGTAAAAGAAGAAAGCGTTCTCGAAGGGATGAAGTTTCCGTGTCACCAGCGGTGGCCGAGTAAGAATCACTCCAGAACGGACGTCGTAAGGCGGCGAGTTCGGTGCGGTTGAGGGAGGCGTGGCATCGGTGGGGGTTTTTGCTACAGCTGCAGCGACGGATGAGTAGAGTCGTGCTGGGATTCTAGGCAGGGCGGAGGGCGAGGAAGAAGCGCATCGGGCGCAGACGTTGGGAGAAGCTATAGCGGTTCAAAGGTCAGTCTATATCGGCTTTGGAGAGGGTTTAAGAGGGCTCATGAAAGCGCCAATTGAACCAGGTGAAGAGGGCAAATGGTCTTACTGGATAGCATAGCCTGAACGGCCCGTCCACCCCGACTTGAAGCTGTCATTCTGGCTATCTTCGCTGACCCCAGACGTTGCGATTGGGTGACGAGAAGCAAAGCGGGATGGGGATATGATATTCAACCTCTCACTCGAACTTTTCCCACTAGCTGCTCGGTACGTACCTGTCGATGCGGCTCTCGTCGTGCTCTCTTATCGGACACGTGATGATAAGCTGTCAATGTGGAGTGGAATCCACCGTGCTGAGCGATGGCTGAGTTTAAATATTTCCCGGCCTTTGTAATTTTCTTTTGCTCTTTCTTTTTTTTTCCCTCTCAAGGCACCATTCCTTATCATCGAGACCTGTTCCACCTCCAGAACGTCTCGACCATTTACGTGTGCCGAGAGTGATTCCGCAGTCTTTTTCGCTAGCGGGGCCTGCAAGAAATTCTTATCCTACCGGGTTCTGTTAGATAGATACTGCTGACATTCCAACACAGAAGTGTTGGTTTTGGTGTAAAAAAAAAAAAAAAAAAAAAGACAAATCGCAAACCATGACTATTATACA
>JABFFG010000223.1:0-46828 GCA_013623685.1 Fusarium transvaalense
CTCCACCTCCTATGCCTCCTGGTGGTGGTGCCCCTGCCCTTCCCGCCGCAGGAGATACTGGCCGTTCAGCTATGCTGGCAGGCATTCAACAAGCTGGCGGTATTCACTCTCTCAAGAAGGTTGACCGCTCACAGATTCGTGATCGCAGTGGTGCTCAAGTTGGTGGCAGTGATGTTGGTGGCAACAGTGCTACAGCCTCCGCTGTTAGTGCTTCAGGAGGCGGTGGTGGCATGGCTGACGCTCTTGCCGCTGCGCTGCAGAAGAGAAAGGAAAAGGTCTCGAAGAGTGGTAAGTTTCGATAGCAGCCTTATACTGATCAAGAAAACCGTGCTAACCTCAGTCTAGATGATGAAAGCGATAACGACGATTGGTGAGGCATCATGCCAAGACGCGAGACTCAAGAGAAGGAAGAAAAGAACTGGCAAGCAAAGCCGACAAGAGCTCCTCGATCCGGTGTTTACAACGCACGCACGTTCGGGCAATGGCGGTCATTTCAGATCATTCAGCTGCAGGTGTTTTCTCGGCCGTGGACTGACGCAGCTATCCAAACCGCTCTACGTATTCAAAAAGGTTCCATGTGTCTATACCCATCGTAAATACTGGCACAGCAAGGTGCGGTTACGGTTTTAAGGAAAAAGCTTGCATGGTGTTGAGGAGTTGTCCAAGATCACCAAATTGAGAAAATAAGGAATACAGCAGACGATGTTAGTCATTGTTTTGATCACAGTCTGGATGTAGTTAAATCATAAAAAAATTTATGAAAGAATTGTAGGCATTTTCTTGTCTTGTCTAAGTAACCCTGTGCTTTTGAGACGAATGCGATGATCATGACGCGTTAAGAAAAAAACCATGTTCGTCCAGTAAAACTACCTTAATAACAGACCAAGACAGAAAACTCGTACGTGATATTGTAAATCGACAAGAGAGCGACAAGCCATGACGTCCCTCCCACCACGGCTGTCTATGACTCCACAGCAACTACTGTCGTGGGACCCGACGCACAGAGTTTTAGTGCTCGGCTCCGGGTTTGAGAGAGAAGACAGTATCAACAACGCCGGCCAAAGAGTACGTGAAGCATCCAGGGTCAGGTCGGGGGCTCGGTGGAGAGAGAAGGGGATTTTGTGATTCTGAGAAAGAGTTTAGATGTCGTCAATGTCGACCTCCTTCTTGCCGGCAGCGCCATCATCGGACTCTTCGTCCGAGTCAGCGTCGCCGAACTCGAAGTAGGCCTCGCCATCCTCGCCCTGTCCGAAAGAGTCGGTCTCGTTGATCTTGGCGTTCTCGGGGAGCTCGCCGTAGGACTTGAGGGTACGGGCTTCGTCGGCTGTGTACTTGAGAATGACATCGCCCTTGTTGTCCTGGAAGTCTCGGAGAGACAGGAGGATAATATCACCCTGGTTAATCCAGACCTTCTTTCGCATCTTTCCACGAATCTACAACAGAGGTTAGCGACGTGCAGGAAAGAAGGATCGCCAGCCATGATTCTGTTGCGGAACATTTTGGCGGGGGCGGAGATTCGGGGTTTACTCACGTTGGCGAGGCGCTTGCTGCCGTCAAAGCACAGAGCCTCGAGACGACCGTTTCCAAGCATCTTAATCACCTGGGCGTACTCTTGACCATCTTCCTTGAAGGTAAGCTCTCGGCGCTGGTCGTCGTTCTCCTTGGTACCACGTCTGCGGTTCTTTCCACCCTGTAGATTTGTTAGCAACAGTCCCTTTATCACTTGCGGTAGAACTTGGGCAACGATGGTGGGGGCGGGGCAGCGATCGCACGCGTGGAAATGCGACCCAAGAAAATAGAGAAAAGAGACGAGTATACGGGGATGATGGCAGTGAGGATGGCTTACCTTTCCCTTGTTCTTAGGCATGTTGGCGGTTTATGCTTTATGAGTTTGGTGAAAGAGAGAGGTTTGAGTGGGGGGAGAAGAAAGCTGGTGATGATGTTGTGGTGTCGTTGTCGGCCTTGGACAGAAAGTGGATTTTTCTTGAGTTGCTCTGCTGACTGAGGAAGATGGTTGGGCGCAAGAGAAAATGGGGCGACTGGCTTGTGATTTATGTGCTAGTCCACTATGAGTCAAAGTGTGGCGGCTGCGTGATTTAGCGATACTTTGATTTCACGGTTTATTCGCTCAAGAAAAAGGTATCTCGTTAGCATACGAACTAAGATGGAACAAAGAACCAAGGGACAGGCGGCGATCTGCGAAAAGTTTTGGTCAACGACCTGTTAATGTCGATTATCGAGGTGACAGTAATACAGACAAGAAGAATTCCAAAATGACAAGGAGACTTGAACTACTCAGAACAATCTTTACTACCATCACTCTACATCACTGCTCATCACAGGCACTCGAGAAATTTCTAGAAGTGAACAATGTCACTCTGTGAGATTGTGAAGCAGAGAGAACTTAGTGCACTGCCACATGTGGCGTTACTGGCGGACATTGTTGGAAATCGTCAAGCTAAACTCCCAGGCATCATGTAGATTTGCGATCAATTATTTTGTAAACTTCCACCCCGCTGCGCACTACTTTACGGCTTGACATCGTCACCTTCACGAGAACTCTATTATATTAGTGCGACTATAATCAAACCATGACCGAATCCTCTGCTTTCCTGTAGTCATCATGTCGATAGCACGAACTTCATCAGCCTGCAGACACCTGCGGTCGATACCCGCACCCACCTGCCGTTCCTACTTTTCTACTGCGAAAGATGTGGCCAAGACGAGGAAACCGAGGCCTCGCCAGTCCCAATCGACCTCGAACAAACCAACACATCCGCAGAAACGCGAACGAGTGACGAAAGAGAGACCTTACAAAATGTTTGTACCACAAGCACAATCCAACTCCCATATCTCACCATCGGGGCAATTATACACAACGCCAGAAATATGGTCGTTTCTCCAGGAGACGGGCATCGAATACGATAATTCAAAGGCCGAGCGCCTGGACTTGGGCCCGGATAGCCGAAAAGTCAACGCTCTCTTCGGCTGCCAAATCCAATACGCGCCTCAATACATATTAAATCCCTTTGACCTACACCATCTAAGACCTGGAGGGTCCTCGATGCTGCCCATGATCATGTCAAAGTACCGGCAGAAGTTAGAAGAGGAACCACTGTGGGTTTTCACGACATCCCACGGTGATCATGCTGTCGTGAAAAGCTTAATGGTCAAGAGGTTATCGGGGGCTGTTTGGGCAGCAGCAAGAGATTTGGGATTTTCTATGGATGGTCCACGAGGGACTGTCATGATAAAGATATTCGACGTGTTGCGAGTCAGTCGAGCTCCAGCCCATATTCTTGGAGAGGCGGTAGCAAAGGCAGTGCAGAGGAGGTGGCAGCAACACTTGCGCGAAATCGCCACAAAGACACAACCACAGATAACTTCGAAGACACAGTGATAAGCATTGTCTGATATTGGCCTTTGAGGTTTGTTCTATCTGGGACTTGCCGAATTGAGCCCTGGCTGTCCACTAAAAAGTATTGGAAAGGACCACGATTGTTATGAGGAAAGGCTTGGTGGCTACTGGAGTTATGGTTAAGGAACTCAGTGTATACTATGGAAACTTTGATACCAATGGCTTTTACTACGCTGTGTCTCTTACAGCAGATCTAAGTTTATGTTTAGAAACATTCTTTTCTACTCATTCGATTATCCACTTGAAACTCATTCCTGTGATCTTTAGGGATGCAATAATGGCTTTAAGCATCATCTAAAGCATTCGTGTATGGGCTAAATTAGAAATATGTAATTAGGTACTGCAGCTCGACAAGGGGCAAACGCATTTCCATGTGAGCGTGTGTGCACAAGCAAAAGCTTTGTCTTCTAGCTCCAGGTCCCTGGGAGTAGCCAAAAGCTTGACTGTTGGTAGCTAACAGCCAGATGGGACAAAATTTTCAAGTCAAATAACGGGTTTTCAGGCCGGTTCTTTGCTCAGCTATTTTCTGCATCCCGCTCTAAATTAGTGATTGAGCTTCCCTAGCTAGGGAGACTTACAAGGGGTGTGAGCTTTATCATAGACCTAAATTACAGGGGCTATTCACATCCTAGGAGTCGTTCCTGCTTGGCCATGCGCGGTTCCGTGCCTAAGCCGACGCCAAACCCTCGAGCTCTTTGTCCTTGGTTTGAGTGGCTTGCATTGGATCCAATGCAACTCCCATACTGCCCCAAAGATTCCACGTCAACGTTCCTACCATTATCACCAACCTCCCTTGCTTCTCCTTTGCAGCATCTTGCTCAGCGTAGAGGGATAGTGCAGGCATATTTTGTAATTGTGCACGTCTACAATTTCTCCCAATCGAAAACACTCTTGTTTCGCTTTCCATTGCGCTCGCGTGTTCTCCTAGAACCTGTCCCTGTCATCACCCTCATTCGTCCCCTGCGACTTTAGCTACGATGCTCGTCTCTCTCACTGTCGGCAAAGTCGATGCCGGCGTTACTGTTCTTTTAACACCGGATAAGCGCTTGGTGAGCTACACTTGACAGGTTCAAAAGGGTACCTGCTAATACGAGATGTCTTGTACTTGTAGATCGAGTTTCCTTCTATCCTCCTCCCTCCCAATATCTCCTCCGGCAGCATCGTCGATATCAACGTCTCGCAAAACGCAACCAAAGAAGCCGCCGCCGATCGCGCATTCCGTGCTCTCCAAGACAGCATCTACAATTCCTTTGGTGCCTCCGAGCCTACGACTCCCGTGCTGCGCTGCCGCAATGCTACTCAGACTTCAGTTGTCCTGGAGTGGGATCCTATCCAGCTTGCTACTGCCGATCTTATCTCTCTGAGCCTCTACAGAAATGGCCAGAAGGCCGGAAACATTCCTCGCCCGCTGCAAATGCACAGCACAAAAATTAGTGGTCTTGCTGTCGACACCGAGTACACCTTTCACCTGGTTTTACGCACAAGCGCAGGCACCTATGTCAGCGAGCGCGTACCGGTGCGCACACACAAGATGACAGACTTGAGTGGTATCACTATTACCACGGGTATAATGCCAAGCTCTGTCAAAGACAACCTGACAAAGGCGGTCGAGCGCATTGGGGCCAAGCTTGTGGATGGAGTCCGCATTGACACGACGCATTTCGTCACAACCGAGGGCCGTGGTCAACATTGGGAGAAGGCTGTCGAGAGCAACATTCCCGTTGTGCGTCCCGAATGGGTCGAGGCGTGCGAAAAGGGTGGTCGTATTCTGGGCGTGACGAAGTTCTACCTCGATGCTATGAAACCTGGACCCCCAGCCGAGGAATCTACACCACCCCCACCCCCTGAGAAGGGGGAGAAGAGCTTGCCCGTGCCGCCCACTCAGAATGGCGAGTCAGCGTCACGATCGGAGGAGAAGCTGGACGACAAGGCACAGGAGAAGGAAGAGAATGAAGAAAAGGAAGCAGAGCGACCCCAGGAGAACGGCGAGAAGAAGAACTCGAGCGACAGCAGCAGTGAGGACGACGAAGATGTGGAGGTCGAACAGAAAGCCATGGCGTCGCCGAAAGAAGAACAAAAGGTGCGGTTTGAAGACAAAGAAGAACAGAAGGTTGCTCTGCGGCCAGCCAATAATGGGGAGTCAGCCAAAACTGAGCAGAACGATAAGCAGGGAGAGTCAGAGGATGAGTCGGAGGAGGAAACGACTGCAAAGACTGCACCAACACCTGATGGGGCATCTTTCCAAGAAGTGGAACTATAGACGAAGAGGCTTGGCGGTTTATTGATGCAACTTGACTTTAGTTTCGAATGTATACCTCGATCAGACAGCGTGCGGCTGTGTCTGGCTGTTTATTGTCTCATATATGACTATGTTTGGTGATGTAGGTCGGTCAGGGGTAGGGGTAACGGCACAGCAGATACTGGTTTAATCAATTCTTATTCTCACGACTGTAATAGGTCCTTGCTGTCAGCTTAACTCTGCCGAAACCATGAATCTGTTGTCATGTCTCATCTATGGAAGAATCTCTTTGTGGTCCCAATCCCAGCATTTCCCTCGTCCATCCAGAGTCATGCCTGTCGCGACACTAACAAGCCTATCCACTGCAAACTCTGGGCTGAATAGCTTATCTTCCTTTGTGCTGCTCCAGAAGTCCTTGCTCAGATCCGTCTTGACTGTCCCTGGATGGTAAGCAATAGAAATTGCCTTATCACCACTTCGTCCCTTTAGGAAAATGTCATAGCTCTTGCCTATACTGATGACACCCGCTTTACTTGCTCTGTACGAGAACCAACCTCCAGCTCTGTTGTCTGATACAGAACCCACTCGAGCGGCCATGCTGAGCCATACAGAGTGCGAGGGCATCTTGACCTTGTCATTCTCTGGACTTTCTTCCAACTTGGTGGTCCGCCTGGGGAGAAACTGATCAAAGTGCTTGATGAGAAGAAGAGGACCAACAGTGTTGATGCGGAATTGCTCCAAACTGGCATCGGCGTCGATTTGGCTGGGGTTCTTCTCGGGTCTAAGAATACCAGGGACGGCACACGCAAGACGAAGGTGGTGTTTGTCGGTAGGGAACAATGCCGCGGCTCTAGAAGCGGCGTCTTTTAGAGATTTGTCGCCTGTGACATCTGCGTGAACTATTGAGAGGCGTTTGGCAAGACCGTCTTTCTCGGGGAGGCCCTCAAGGAGGGATTTCTTTACATCTTCTGGGTCGTGGCGGAGACGGGCCGTTGCAAGAATAGGAAGGGATGTCTTTTGAAGGAGATGGCGAGTAAGAGCATAGCCAATTCCTCGTGTTGAAGGCGAAACAAAGATCCACGGTTTGCTCATTGTGAAAGTGATGATTGTTTTTCTCTGTAAGTATGGAAGCACCCGGGTGTGTTGTTTGGAGCTGCTCTTAGAGAATGTTTACCAAAGTGCTCAATATCAATTGATCTTTATTATTAAATGAACCACAAATTCTCACGATCGTATATATCTATTTGGATCCTATTTCAGTCGTGCAACTTCTTGGCAGCTCATCTTGTCAATGATGCATAGACCTAAACGAGACGTCCCTGAAAGGCTGAGAGTATCCCCAAATACGCCAAATACGTCATGCCGAGACCAAGATCTCGCCCAGGGCGGACCCCAATCGATGTACAGATGCTTGATACCCAATCCGGCATAACCAAAAACCCTCGTTGAGTTCTTCCTCCGATTCAACGTTGAATAATTTCTCTACGAAATAGAGTTGAAGCCTAGAGGAAACGACTGTTTGAGGCGTCAAGGTTTTGAGCAAAATGAGCTTGTTACATTTCAATGGTTGAAACTAAGATAGTTATGGATCAGAAACTAGATATACTTTATTAACCTGAAATAGGTGATAGATAACCAACGGTACAGCCAAATTAATTACATATATAAATAAGCTACATGATAGCAAAAATGATGCTCTAGAGTGATTCGTAACAGGCGTAAACTATGAAAGTGCACGTCGAGTGCATACTATACTATAAATGTGTTGTTGAAAATGTTCCCCAAGTCCAAACGCTTCGCTCCATTTTCTTTCAAGAAATCAACCAAATCCTATACCGTAAATTCAAATGCAAAATCCCTTCCCAAATCTCGCCCATATAATTAGATGATCCTCCCCTTGTCTCATTTGATTACTGGGAGAGCGATTGAAGCAACCCCTCGTCGTCCATTCCCAGTGATCGTGCTTCAAAGCTTAGTCGAGATCGTCCAGCCAATTCCCTCATGAGAGGCTCGATGGTGTCAAACCCACTCATGTCATCGCTGATGCTCCCAGCTTCGAGCTCCTCCCTTGTCCTGACGAGTTGCTCCAAGAATTCTCGCTCCGATGTGCCTGGCCTGGTCATCATCCGACCTCGACTCGATGATTTGATTGGGGACGGGTTTTGCAAGTGTGATTTATCATCGTCATCATCGTCAGAGACCCAGCCCTGTGCTTTGCTTGGCTTATCATTTTGAGAGCTGGCGAGCGTACGGTTCAGGTTGTCCAGTACTGGCACGAGCGCTCGTAGCCATACGTCTCCGTTGCGCTCTAGCCGACGAACACGACGCTCCATCTCCCTGATGCGGTACTCTCGATATGCTTCGTATCTTCGAAGAACTTCCTTTTCTGCGCCAGTCGTCTTCTCTTCATTCTCGTCTCGGGTCGTAGTCACTCTTCTAGCTCTGGGTTGGGGGCTAATGCTCGACGCCGTTTCTTTACGCTTTCGCTCGTTGTCCCGTGCAGCATTCCATTCCCGACGTCGAGAAAGAGATGTTCGGTCTTGAGAGCTCTGCCCATGAGTTGGCGATGATCGAGCTGACTGAGGCGGTGTTGGAGACCCGTTCATGTAAGAGACAGGGGATGGCGAAATTGGTCGGCTAATCGTGTCTTCGTCTTCGATTAGGAAACTGACTCCACCTGATTTGGATTTCGAAAGAGGTTTGATTGTTTCCGAGTCTGCGCTTCTCCTCTTCTCATGGGAAAAACCAAGGCTGGTTGATGGAGGAGGCGATGGCTTGACGTTTGCGACGACCACGATGGGGCATATGCTCTGCCTTTGAGGCGATCTCAAAGGGACAGGCGGGGGCTCATCTGTGTTATCCTCCGGCACTTCCTTGATGGTATCTTGGTCGGATTCCTGCTTGGGTTCCGGCGTATTGACCATCATGCTGCGTCGTTTTAAAGAAGCAGCTTCAAGGTCCCTCTTCTTCTTGTCCCTTACTTTGTCGCGACGAGTTTGTGATGATTTGGCCGAAGAAGCAGGTGACACCTTGCCACCTTGTTGGTTAGAAAAGTCCTGGGACGTAGGCAGCGGGCTTTTTGTGACAATAGTAACAGAAGGCTCGCCAGGCTGTTTGATTGGTGATCGTATGCGCGACTCTCTAGCTGCAACAGACTTGGCCTCGACTGGCCTAGCCTCTGCAACTACAGGGTCATTGTCGCTTGTAGTCATGATGCTTTTGGAAAGTGAATGCTGGTAGGATCCGTCTCGGGAGACAGGACGGGCAGATGAAGTAGATTCTGACTTAACATCTGTCGTGGCTGGCTGAGACATCATGGTATCGATCGATAGGTCACCGAGATGCACAAAGCGGCCCCCTGCCGAGCTGGTATTTCGTGAGGGGACTCGTTCATGTTGAACCGGGTTTGCTGCAGATGTGTTCCCCTGGTCGTGGTTTTGAAATTCTCGGGACTGCTCGTTAGCTTGCCTGACTTGCTCCGAGGACACAACCCGTGGAGGAGGCGTCGCCATGATGTTCGAGTGCTCAGATGCCCTAGTCTGGTCGCTGCTATTAATAGTCCCCGGATGATATTGTCCTTCAGTCGCGGTATTGAGAGATCTTTGGGGTACTGAGGACAGGAGAAGCTGAGAATTTGCTGGGCTCACTGAAGGACTCGTCTCCCGATCCTCCTTGACGGTCCGTAACACTGTCACAACACCCTTGTCGTTCAAGACGGCTCTTGTAGGACCGTACTGGGAACTGAGGGGTCTGATGTTTCGTTGCTGGTAGACAGGATACTGAGATCTGGGTGAGCGACCAAATGGCGAGGCGTCCAAGGGGATAGATATTGCGATATGCCTGTGTCCCCCTATTGTGGTGCCTGAGACAGCCGAGTCTGGGAGGCGAATAGTCTGTGGCGACTTGGAAAATGATTTGCTTCTCTTGCCCAGCTTCCGCAGCCTGTACCATCGCCCCCTGTCCTCGGGGGAGATATCATCAGGGATAGACATGAAGTTACCAGATGGTGGGCTGTGATTCCTCAGGAAGTCAATTAGCTCTGCAATGCCATCATGCGGTTCGCCGTCGTCGTCTTGGTCCTCCTGCTGGTTGATGAAAGTGTCGTCGTTGACTCGCAGGTCCTTGTCCTTGTCCTTGTCCTGGCTGGGTCGGGCAGAAAGGTTTGATGCGGACTTTGCTCTGGGCCGGGTACGTGCTTGTGCTTGAAACTGGGAGCTTGACTGCGCTAGGTTCTGGTACGAACGTCGGTTCAGCCTCTTGGAGCCAGATGCAGAGGCAAAAGCAGATGCGGATGCAGATGCAGAGGGAGAAGTAAAACTCGGAGGGACTGTGCGAGGATAGGAAGCGCCATTGCCCGACGTGACAGAGGCCTCAAGATCAAGGCCAGTAACTTGAGCCATGCCGGGCCAACGATCAATGCAACATGGGTCTAGACAATTGATTGATTGATTGATTTGTTTGTTTGTCTAGACTCTTGCCCAACGATGCACTTGCGTCCATGGAGAGACAAGACGAGGGCCTATAGTATTGTGTTAGCATGGATATGTGCAAAAGAAGGAAGAAGAAGAAAAAAAAGAAAATACCCTGGTTCAGCTGACACTAGTTACTGTAATTGTCTCTGCTACCGGGACTTTTCCTCGTGTCCTTCCTCTCCTAGAGGATAGACAGACGGGTGGTTGCAGACGGGAGAATGCGTGATAGTGGAGATGAGTAGGTAGTTTGTGTCACTTGAAGATCGTATACCAGGAAACGATGGCGAACGAGAAAGCCACAAAGTATTTCGGTACGGCACTTTGTAACTAACTGGCCAAGATTAGGTAGGTATGATAAAGATGAAGAAGCTGAGAAGTGATTGTGTTGCAAAAAGAAAGGAAAGAAGTTAGGTAGTTGATTAATTAACTAGAAGTACCTAGACTATAAGATGTGACTGGGGGAGTGACGCCTCATTATGCCCACGTCCCATAACTTAATCCATCTCTACCTAGTCTCCTCATATCCATGTCCCAGCCCTGTTCAGCCCAGCCCAGCCCAGCCCAGCATCCATAGCATAGCATATTCCACTCCAGTCCAGCCTAATTCAAAATCAGGGCCCTTCTTCTCTTTCTCCCCTCTCAGGCTGGGAAAGCACTCACAAGACAAGCAGAGAATGCCGTCACTCGGGCTCCATAACACCCTGGACAGCCACCACCTATGGCCAAGATGCCGCTATTATCTCTAGCTCTGGGTCCAATGTTAATTATTTCATCGATGGGGAGTGGGAACCCTTCGCCAAGTCCCCAATCAGAGTCTTTGAAATGTAGATGCTGACAGAAGGGAGGGAGATCCTCTCCTTTGTTCGAATCTCAATTAATCTCTGTTATCGCAGTCCCTTTTTTTTTTTGTCCCTTTCCAAGGTTGTAATCGCAACCGTAACGAAGCGGTAAAGTAACTTGGGTAGGTAAAGTAAAGTCACCCGGCTATTCGGGTTGCAACTATGATCAGCGTACATGCAAAAGTTAATTAGGTGCCTACCTATACATAGGTACATTTCCACTCAACGGTAGGTTAGTAGTTTAGTAGTCATATTTGCTTTGGAGATCTCATTTTCCTGCCCCATGTTTAGCTTCATTCCTACCGTATTTGCTTCTTTTTTTCTTTTTGTTACTGCTTTTTTTTTCTGCCCCTCGATCAATTATAGATCTCTATGCAATAACAAGATTGTCTCATTATCCCACCACTGCAAGACATTACAGTTAAAGCAAAGTCTTAGACCCCAGCCTCTCCCACAAACTTTGTCCTGCAAGGTGCAGCACTCAAATCGTAGGTCAGTGCTTGCAGACGACTGTCGTCACCGCTGAAGTGTGAGTAAATGGATGTGGAACTGCCGGGTGGTCTTGTGAACAGACACAATGTACAATGTGACGAGATGAATCAACCAAAAAAATTGGTCAGTGCGGAAACAACAACATGTTGAGTAGGTAATTATATCATATCTGTCTTGTTTTGTTGTCCTTTACTCAGGGTGTCTGTATCATCCATCTGTTGCACCACATGAACGTGTGACTCAACCTAGTATGGATGGATGGATGCGAACGCAACAGCTGTTTCCTCTCCATCTCAAGCTCAACCCAAGTCCCGAGAGTGAGGGAGGCAACCATTTCTTTTCAGCTATCATTATGTTACAGTATCCTCTCTTACCAAAAAAAGCCACCGCCGATCTCATCTGCGGGAAACCGTTAGCGCCTTCACTTTGCCAAGTTACCGAGAAGGGGGGAAACAATTGTGTGCCTGAGTGGTCTTTTTAGGTGCAGCTGCAAAGTAGCGTCATGGCTGCTATCTTTCATCTTGGCGTTGGATGTCATCTACCTACTCACCAGACTAATCCGTGCTGCAGTCGCCCTCTTGTCATCGGCACATGAGTTATAACGGGCCCTTTACATCATTATGTTGTTGCATCCGTACGCCTCGGATTCGTTGTCGCGTTGCACCGACCATGATGCTGTAAGTGCACAACTTTGTTGTTGTGCTTGGGGCTTTGCGTTGATGGATGACTGGGCTGGGTTCGGACATTACATTACATTACATTACCTGACCCTGTTTCCTACTAGGGCCCCTTGTTACTAGCCCCTGTTAATTGAGATGACAAAACCCTGGCTCTTGGAGATCGTCTTCACTAACCGATGGTTAGGCGAGCTGAACCATGCTCGTTTGCGTAAGCACCCAGACCTTGGTGTTTCTTAAAATGTCACGTGACACGTAATAACCTCATCGGCCTTGGGAAACATCGGGTTTGGTTCAAGTCTTAAGTCTCAAGTTGTGCAGAGGTTCTCTGCGCATGAACCTGACGTATGTGGTCGACAATAGAATCCCCAATGCTGCATGCGCCACGAACCTCGGAGGCTAGTCCGCTTTGTTCAATCGTCCGTTGCCAGGAGAAGCCTCGCATTCTCCCTTGCATATCACCACAACTCACTCACCCGCACAAGCATTCACCAGACTATCTTGTAGCTTAGCTTCGAATCATGCTACCGAGCCAAGAGAAAAGCAACTCTTTGGTCATCTCCAATCCTTTCAAGGCTGCAGCCTTTGCAGCCTCTTCCCAAGCCAATCATGAATGTCCCATACAAAGGAAAATGATGCACATATTCCCCCAACGCCATAAAATGCCCGGAACTATGTATCGCCCCTCTATTTTAATCACACATTATCCCCCTTTATCGCTTCTTTGGTACGAAGAGACTTGGCTTGCCCTTCTTCCGAGGTGGTGGTGGACCAGGTGGACGTCTGGCTTGCTGAGTCTGCCGTAAGTAAAATATCCAATCAAGTCTCATAGTTATTCGACATACCTGGTTATTTCCATCAAAGGACTGTCGAGATCCTTGATTCGAAGGCCCAGTTGGGATTTTTGGCCCAGTCGGTACAGGCGGGCCGGTCGGTATGGAAGCAGGTGGCCTTTCGGGAGGTACTAATCCCATCACTGACATTGCTGAAGGATCTGTAGGAGCCTTCGGCGGCCGGGGTGGCTTTTGTCCAAATTTGCCCATAAGACCACCACCTCGAGCTTTGTTGTCACTTGCTATCTGTGTTACTGTTAGCTAATGGATGAACGAACTATTGAGTCTTGTAATAATGTTACGCACCCTCTTGGGCACTGGCTGATTCATCTCCTGCCCATCGTGTGGTCGCTTCTTCATTTCTCCTGGAGATTTGCTCGACGAGGTGTGGATGACAGGAGGTCCAGCAGACCGTGATACGATGCCTGTTTCTTCACTTCCTCCAATACCAGGGATTTGCGGTGCAGGTGTTGGTTCCTGGGCTGCGACGGTATTCGGCGAATTCGACCGAGAAGAAGGTAACGATGAGATTGTGCGTGATGCATCTCGCATCACAATTTCTCGATCTTGGATCTTAGGTGGTGGTGGAAGGTAAGTGCCAGGCTTAGCTTTTTCCAGAGGCTTCCTGAACATTGACAAGATATCACCCTTGGTGTACCGGTCTCTGGACTGAGCATCTTCGATCAGCTTCTTCCAGAACTCGCCTTGAACAAGCGCTCTTGAGTCACCAAGAATCCAAAGGGACGATTTTGCACGGGTCAGACCGACGTTCATACGCCGAATATCAGTCATGAAACCGATACCACCCGTGGAACTGGCACGAACGCATGAGAAGATGATGATTTCACATTCGCGGCCCTGGAAAGCATCCGTTGTGTTGAACTCGATAATGTCCGTGATACTCTCACCATATCGTGATCGGAAACGGTTCCTCAACTCATAGAGCTGGGCTTTATAGGGTGTGATGATACCAATTTTGCCTGTCAAGTCACAATCGCGGTATTCGTTGCTGAAGCGATCGTACATTTGCAAAGCAACATCCAGCTCTTTGGTGTTGACCAGAGACTGTCCTCTGTGACCTCGTTCCTGGACACCTTGAACATCAAAAAAGCGGTAAGGTCCAAGCAGTGCACTCTGATGCCATGGCTGCTGCCGGAGTTCGTGCATGTTTTGGCCATCAGCAAGTTGCCCCTCGTAAAACTCACGACTGGGGAACATGCTGATTTCGGGATGCATACGATACTGCATGTCCAGCAGGTGAACCCAGTCGGGGTGGTTTTGTTGCATCCGGACGAATAAACTTTGATCGTAACCGAATTTTGCTGCGGACTGAGAGAGGACTGTGGGAGGGAGCTGTTTGGGATCACCAACAAGAATACACTTGTAGCAACCATACTTGAGGGGGATCAAAGCACTCAGCTCTACACACTGAGCAGCTTCATCGATGATGACAGTTTCGAACTCGACATCCAGGTTTCGGAACATTTCGTGGCCGCTACCACTCAAAGTAGCGCACAGAACCTGGGCGTTATTCAAAATTTCTTGCTGGACTTGTCGACGACGTAGTTCCATCTCTCGAGCTACTGAATTGCCGCTACTCTTGTCAGCATCGATTTGTTTACCGATGTCCATTTGACGTCGTTTCAGGGCGTCAAACTCCCGAGAATGCTTGTTGTAAATTGTTCGATCCTCGTGTTCTTTTGATGCCTCCATGAGAGGTCGAAGGATTGCCAGTTGTTCTTTGATCTTTCCGGCATCCTCATGAAGCTTCTCACGGTTAGCCTTGGCCTTGTCCTTCGTTTGGTCGCCCTCCATGCGGGCTTTGACGAGCTCGTCCAGAGTCACATCTCTGACAGCGGCGTTAATAGCGTCGCTTCGACCAAGTCGTAGCACGTTGATACTCTTGGTCTTGCCAGAAATCGTCTTGACTCCAGCCTTCAGTCGAAGTACTAGTTCGTCTACAGCAGCATTGCTGGGCGCGCAAACGAGAAGCTTTTTTGACCGTTTTTGGTTGTTGGCCGCCTGTGGGCCAGTCGGCCGTAAGGGAACGCCCATGGGAACGCCTTGGTTGCCAGCTTGACTAAGCTGTTCAGAGAGCAAAGTGCCAACCATAGCAACAATGGTCTTGGTTTTTCCGGTACCAGGTGGTCTACTCATGTCAGCTTTGTAAACATTTATAATAGGGCAACTTACCCCTGAATAAGAGTGAAACCATCATTATCATGCGCACCGAGAACAGCCGTAGCTTGCCCATGGTTCAGTGAATAGTTTTGCATGCAGTTGCTGACTTTCTCCTCGTCATATCGAAGAATAGGAGACGGCTTCGCGTTCAGAATCTCGTCCATTAGATCGTAATACTGCAAACTTTCCAGAGCAGCATATTCTCGCTCAATCGTAGTCATGTTGGTAATTTTCACTCCAAACACGCTTACGTTAGGAGTCAGCACCGATGTCATAGGGTTGTTTCGAGAAGCCACACGATATGTGACCTCGATCAACTCCTTTTTGTAGGTGATACGATGAACTCTGGCCAAACAATGACGAGCTGTCTGGTCTCCCAGAGGATTCTCCGATTCAGAAACTAGAAGAATATCACCCTCGGAAATGCCACGCTCTCGGTTCTGAACCACGGGCATCGTGAACGTCGCCTCCAGGTAGCTGTCGACACTGGCACGACTTGCAATCTTCATGCCAAAGGCTTGGGACGTTATCTCATCCTTGGCTGTAACGAAAGAACGCCATGCTTCCGAGGCCAGGAGTGGAAAGAAGGTGTCTTGGTAGGTTCTGGGGTTCGAATACTTTGTGGCAACCTCGGATGCAACTGGGCCCTTCGGAGGATCATTACCACCATGGAAGATATCCCAAGATAAGACGGTGTTGTGTAGCCGATCCATAGGTGGAATCAACCTCGCTCTCATCTCTTTGACTGAGCGCTGTTGTCTAACCTTCTTAACCGGTCTACGAATCATGTCTTGCATTGCCTTTGAAAGGCGTTTCTCGGCTTCGTCCATAGTCTTCTGGCCTCCAGTGCTTAAGGCAGCGAGTTCGTTATCAGAATCTTCCTCGTCATCTTCGTCTTCGTCAGACTCTTCATCTGAACTGTTGACCATTATCTCGCTCTTGCCATGATCTTTGCCGCTGACACCGAGGCCAAGTAAACCTGAGCCTTCACCAGGCACAGTCTCTCCCCTGATAGCCTTAGCATTCGCAATAGCTGCAGCATCACGTTTCTGCTTTTCAAGCTTCGCCTTCAGTCTACTCTCTTTCAGTGCGGAAATAGCCTTCTGATCAGGCACCTTAGGCTTAGACTTAAGCATAGCATTAGTCTTTGCTTTGGCTCTTGCCTGTTCTCTGGCTTTCTGGGCGTCCAGCTGCTTGAGGATGGGACTGTCAATAGATCTACTGAGGGCCATCACATCATCACGGTTAGTTCTGGATGATGGGGTTGTAATGGTGCCACTGGATGAGGTGCCAGATTTTGACCAAGCATCGATCTTGCTCTGCTTCTTGACAGTATCTTTGGATTTGGTCGAGGGTGGTCCCCTGTGGGCGACTCCCAGCTGGAAGATCTGTACCTCCTCATCGGTTTGCCCAAGAGCTTGAAGAAGTTCTGCTCGTTGTTGGTCGGTCATATTAGTCGACCTGACATACTTTCCGGGGACAGTAGTAGGTAAGCAAGCATCGGTGATAAGTTTGCGGGAGGCCGGGGCTATTTCAAGTTTGTTTTCTCGGAGTCGGGTCAGAATTTTGCAGATGACTCGGACGGTGACATCAACGAGCCACTTGTCCTTCAGGCGGATCATAATCTCCATGCCAGAAAAGTACTGCTTCGGGGCACCAAGGATTGAAGTCATGGTGTCCTCCTCACTCTTGCTCAGGGCTTTAGAGATGGCCGAGGTAATCAAACCGTCCTCGGCAACCAAAGCTTCAGCAAGTTCCATGATCTCTCGGCAAAATTCTGTCATGACGGCATTCTGGATGTACCGAGACCATCCATCGATGTTCCTGCATGCTGTAGACACGAACCGCCATTGTTCGTTCCACCACCGCAAGACTTTAGCAGCTGACATGGGCTCGAGTGTTTTGACTCGCAAAACTCCGGAGATCGGGTCAGTCAATCCGCGAAGGATGTCTCTACTCATGTTGAGGATCGGCCGAATAGGGCCCCAGGGGTAGGGTGGCTTCAGCACTCGTTCCAATGCCCATACTATGGACGATAGCGTTTGATCAGGGTGCAGTTGGGACATCTGCTCAAAAGCACCACTTTGAGATAATTCTCCAGTCCAGCTTTTAAGCAATTCAACAGCTGCTTCAGCGAGCGCTGATTCACCGTGGGTCGATAGTGCAATTGTCCCCTGAAATGCGAGGCGATCGTTGAAAAGGGTGTTTAAGTCCGTGGCGTCTAACTCCGATACTCGGCCCAAAAGATTTCCAAGGATGTCAACCGTTTCACCAAGTGACTTGTTGAAGTTCTTGCTTGAATCACTCAATTGATCGTTGCCTTTCAGAGCTCTGACTTGTTCAATACCAACCAATGGCTCCAAAGACAAAATGATGTCTCGAGCCAGGTCAATCTGCTCACTTGACACATCAAACATCTCAACAACGCCTTGCCAGAAAACCTTAGAGTCCCTTGTGACGGCTGACTGAAGCTGTTTGCCATCGAGACATGCTGAGTACTCCTCTGCGAATATCTTCATATCTAGCTTCATGGCAGTTTGCATAGCCTTCCTGGCTGCGTTGGCAACTTGAAAGGTCTGCCAACCCTCCCGTTCTTGTCCAGGTGCACGCAAGTTTCGCAGAATAAGGTCTTTGTACTTCATCGCTAGGTTGAATGCGCAACAGGCGTAGAGATGAGTGGTACCGGCACCAATCTTGGTCTCTTGGTCAACAAATGTCGACATAGTAAGCTGCAACGCATCAAATCCAGCTCGAACGCAAGCCGCACGACCTGGTTCCCCTATGACCTGATCCTTGGCAAGCGTCTCGAGTAGAGTGTGCATCAAGCCATCACAAGCGTCATATCTATGATCACGCTGGATAGACTGCAGCCATGGGTCTACCCAAGAGGTAGGGAATGGCACGTTGGATGTGCCATTATCAAACCCAGTCCAGCAATTGTCCAGTGATTGACGGAGCAAGTTCTTGTAGACTTTACTTTTCAGGACTAAATCGGGAATCACAGTAGGCCGAGCGTCGCCGATGACATCCCAAAAGGCTCTGGGTGCTTTTTTGAAGAAGTTTGTCAAGACAATGATGTTCACGACCAAGACACCTTCTGCGGGGCAATCCTGAATGTGGCGAAAGAGAAGGTCGTATATACTCAAACTCCCAGGCTTGAGCTCTAGGTTCCGTAGGCGTTGAAGAATAACATCTGCACTTAGAGTTCTCATTATTTCGTTGAAGCTTTGCCAGAATTGCTCAATGTCGGGCCATGACTCTGAGGCGAGCGGATCTCTTCTACTAATATCGTCGATGGCTCTGGCAAGGCCACCGCTAACAGCCCAGTCGAATTGGTCCAGCGTCATGGCGTTGCTGTCGAGGTTCTGGTAGTTGTTTGTTGCCCATGTGCGTCGGTCTTGGTTCCTGAGATCGAAGATGAAGTATGTCATTCCAGGCAGGGGCTCCTTGGTTCCAAGTTTGAGACCACTCTTTCCTTGAAGGCGCTGAAAAACAAACTGAAACGTAGTTCGTCGCTCCGAATCCTCCATGTAAGGCATGCAGCACAACGCCTCATAAACAGAGATGTGGACCTCTGGTAAATGTTCGCCAAGTTGTGACTTTTTGAAGACAGAAGTGGTTGACAGAATCTTCTCAATGAATGCCTTGGCCCATTGCAGGCTTGTGTCGATCCTTTCAACATCTTTCCGTTCAAGCATGGACCGGACTTCGGTGGCAACCTCTTCATTCCACCGATCCTGGAACTGTTGCAGAAGAGCTCGACGGTTCATGTGCCAGTTATAAACACAGTCTGCGCAGTGCTTTAGGCAGGAGCTGAGCCGCTCCCCAAGCTGCTTCCCCCATTTTCCTTGGCTTGATTGATCAAACCCAAAAATCAAGCAGTTCCAGTATGTGATCTCCAGGCGCTCTCGTCCTTTTTCGATCCGCTTCGCCTTTTCCTCTTGTGATATCGTCGATTCAGGGTCATTAAGAATCCTGTAATTTTCGTTGTCTTCGTCGTTGATACGAGGGCATAGTAGATGGCATTCGTCGTCGAAGGCTTGAATTTTCTCGTACCACTGGGCGAGTTCTTCGTGGATATCCATTATGAAATGTTGAAGTCACTGATGCGTTTGCGCATCTCTCGGAATCGTGTCTAGAACAAAGTCTTCGGGTTGAAAGCGGGATACTGGTTTTGCATCGGAGGGTAGGGCGATGGGTTTGGCGGCCGAACAGGTGCGATGCGACACGAACTTTTTGGGTAAAGGTTTTCAGGTCGATCGATTCCGAGCTCTAGTTTCGGCAGTATCGTGTGAACTCGTTGGTGGTGAGTATGGTTGTCAATTACGGTTGAGAATAAAAATCTATGTCGACATTAAAAGGCCGTTGCTAGGGGCACTTTCAATTTTGAAGTCAAACAATCCGTTCAAGGGTGGCTCTGAGAAGGAAAGCAGTGATGAACTAAAAGGAAATAAGTCAATGTAATTAAACGAAAATGCTAATGCCCTACCAGTGCCTTTGTTAACCAGCAAGTGATGGGCCTGCAGTATGCGATGCAAGAAAACGAATGGGACTGGAAAATAGTTGGGCAGTTGAAGCTTTGAGTTCAGATGGAGACGACTTTGGTTCCAATTTCCAAGCTTCGACGCGCTTGGCTTGCCGCGTTTAGGTCTGCAGGGGGTTTAATGAATAAGGTGGGGGGTGTCTTCGTCGCTGAGCAGCCACCTACCAGGTAGCCGAGTATGGATGGATGCTTGCCCGCTCTCCAGTCTGTAGGTAACTACTGCAGAGTAGAAGTGTATCTTTGTCTAATACAGATCTTATTTTATTTTTTTCCCTCCTTGATCTCACGTCCCTGTGTTCGTCTTGTGCAAAGCTGATACACACTGCAATGAAGTTTGTGTTGTGTGAAGGAAAGTTTTAAACAGAGCGAAAAGACATAACATTCTTTATATACAGGTCCAAGGTGCCTTATCTTATCATCTGCATCATGCAGTTAATCACTGTCCTCTTCTTTCGTCTGCTTCTTTGATCCTCCTTTGCCTCCGTACTGCCGTTTGCCTGTTCTCTCCATGAGCTCATCAAGTGGACACTCTGATCTATTCCATTCCTCACTTCCTTCACTTGTGTTGGCTCTGCAGCGGATGCAGCTTCGTCCATGCTGAACAAACAGCTTGTGCAGCCCATACTTCAAGTGGTTAGGTATGCGAACTTCCAAGTGACTGAATGTTTGGTCTCGAGTGGCTTTCGGTGGTATCCATTTCAGCCATCCACTAATGCGGTGCACATGGGTATCGACTGCGAAGCTGGGCTGTTGCAGACAAAAGAGGATAACACAAGATGCTGTCTTAACACCGATGCCAGGAAACTTGGTAAGAGTCTGCATCGCTTCGTCCGGTGCCATCCCATGTATATGATCCAACGAAAGAATCTCTTGGTCTGTCTTCAAGATCTCTAGGTCTTTTTGACCCTGTGTCTTGCCATCTGCCCCCATGATTCCTGATGCCTTGCCTCCGCTCTTCTCTTCTAGGAAAGCCTTTCGTCGCTTTGTGTTCTCTTCATAGACTAATTCCAAGATCGCTTTGATATCCTTGCCTTTAACCTGAGCCAGACCACCAGTTTTGATAGACTCAACAATGGTAGGTAGAGGGGCAGTTCTCACTTTGTTCCAGTCCACGCTGCCTTTGCCAATACCTTTATCAACAATTCCAAATGTGCTCACCAGCCCCCGAAAGGCTGCGCTGGAGTTGCGGTTGGAGGTATTTGCGCTTAAGCGGGTTCTAATCAAAGCGTCTAGGACGGATGGGACTTCTCCACAGCCTGAGACTTCAAGAGATGGTGCTGGTATCTTCTCGGGGGCCTTTGCCTCTCCGTGGATCTTGGCCAGTCGTCGATAGACTTCTTCACAATCTTCTGCTGATGGGGCTTCCCATTCAGGAAAAGGGGTAATACCAGGAGTAAGCCCATATGGGTTTTCCTTCGTCTTCTTGACCGTTTTCCGGACCGGTGCCTCCATCGCCACATTGGCGTCTTCCTCCTCCTCTTTGACCTCTTGCTTAATGGAAGATTTGCCTGACTTCTTGACCGGGGATTTCGTGCTGACCTCCTCGTCGGACTCGAAATACGACGATTTGGCGGCTGTTCGCCGCGGTCGCAATGATCGTCGGGTTACAGGCTTTGTCTCCTGAGGTGAAGATGGATTCAAACCTTTGGTGCTTGGCAGAGCTTCGGGTGAAGCCTCTTCTACCTTGATACCCTTGACTGAATCCGGCGAATCCGCTGGGGGAGTAGGGATCTTTCGGGCATTCTTTTGAGTAGCACGAACAGGGCCAAGATTGTGCGGAAGTTCTTCTGGAGACTCATCCCTTCTCTGTGTTCGGGCACTAGTCTTCTGCTTCTTCGCTGGAGTCTCCTTTGAACTTTCGACTCCACGTTTACGCAAAGTCCGGGCAGCCATGGTTAATTGTACTGAAGGGATATAGATGTTACAACGGTGATGGACTTGTCGTGGTGTATATTGATAGCAAAGATTATTCGGTAGTACGAAAAGCCTGGCGGTGAATAATAGGCAACCTCTTATCATCACAAGAATAAAGAAAAATTCGTAGATTCTGTAACACAAGGGTGGCTCATTCTGTCATATACTGTATTCACAGCACCTTTCTAGTAGGTTTTATCATCATGGTTGATCGCATCAATGACCTCAACAGTCGAAACAAGGATCGCTGATGCTGTATCCACTTAGTACGCCATTACTCAAAGCTGCCCTGACTAACCTTGTTAGGCACAGATCGGGTTACTCCAATATCATCCGTCAAAGCCATTGGATTTTACCCTGTACCAGATCATATCAAGTATTCGAGACTGCTGCCAAACAGCAAACAATCATAAAAGCGTTCACTCTCTTCAATTATTGTAACGGTAAAATAAACACAGGAGTTGCAGTTTATCCTGTACTGAGCTATTTGAACATCCTCCTGGTTGACCCGCCAGTTTGTGGTGATGTCATACGGCTGATGGACCAGCAGGACTGCTGGGGCTTGTTATAAGTTGTCTTACGATAGAAGAAAAGAAAAGGCCAAAAGGAACCGGGATTATATGACGTAGCGATTTACACTGGCAGCTGGAGGAACAGTTCATTCACATTTGCGCTCGAATTGCGGCGGTGGTTTAGCTACACACTTATGCACCAGACAGAAGGATATTCACATCACACACAAACTGAATATGGATCGTAAGCAATAGTGATAGTCCTGGACTAATTGGAACACTCTGCGCTAAGGAAACGGTGAATTCGGAAAAATCTGAAGCAAACCCGCTGCCGGGGTGATAACGTTGAGCTGCAGACCCAGTTAACTTCAACCTACATCTGTTGTGCCAGTGCTCTCATCACTACTTTTGGTAGATGATAGCAGCCACGCAGACATATCACAATGAAACATGAGCATAATGAGCACTTTAAGGAACCTCTGCTTACACCGAAAACTGCCACAGTTTCGCACATTCACAGTGAGGTTTCGCAGGTGTAGGACCTGTTTTGCAGTGCCAGGGGGTGCCATAGACATTGACCTCAGTATGGAGGTAAATTACTACTTACAGTACCTCAGCTATAACGCTGGAGCGAAACTGTATGAAGAGCAACGAGCAGAAGGAAAGCAATTTGCCGTTGGACTAAACGGTTTCTTGTTATATACCTCGCCTAGGTAGAATAAGTCAAGTACAAATGTTCTATACCTGTGCATGGCAATTTAAGAGTTGTAGATACATAATTCGAGATCTATAGCTGGCGATGGAGAGTACCTGAGAGTGCGAAAAAAAACTCTTTCGTCATTTGTACTCATGGAAGGGAATGTCGGTTTATAGCACTGCATAATGATGGCTATAATGAGTTTCAGTAAGCCGTAGCGTTTGTTCTACTCCTATAACATATTGAAGTCCTCCTAATACAAACAGTCCGTAACTTATACCGCACGGGCCATATCGTTAGAGCAAAAATACATATTGCCCTGAGCGCGGGGGAGGTTTTATATACATGCATGCACATAGAGGTCACTTCTCTTAACCTCCTTCTCGGAGTTCCCTCAACTACCTCAACTCTACCCGAACACAATTTTTTCTTGGGATCCCCTCGGAAATCCACTGCTCTCAATCGCTCAGAGGGAAGAGGCTTCTACTTTTCTCTAATCTGCACACACATGCAGCTCACACAAAAACACAGACATTTGTTGCTTTAGCTTGGGCTTGGCCCACCTCGCACAGCATGGTGGTTACACATATCGACCTCGAGCAGCGAGAGGAAATGGAGGAGGTAATCTTTTTGACGGAGAAACCAACGGGGTTTCCAGAACGCAGAAGGCGTCTTTCCTCATGTACGGTTGACGGCGTCGATGATTTCGAAGTCGTTGACCAAGAAGAGATCATCGATCTTACAGCAGATCCTACAAGCCTTTTATTTCTTCAACAGGGTGAACTTCCTCTGGAGAAAATTCAACTCTTCGGCGCTACAGTGAAAGGAGGCTCATTCCTTCGAGTGCGAAAATTTCTTTGTGGCAAATATCATGTCAATTTTGTCCTGGTCAAAGTGGTGCTTCGATGCCAATCCACCGACACAATCAAAATCCGCGGCACTCCCTTCCTGGGAAGCTTTGCGCATGCCGCACTGCCCTTAATGGAGTCAAACGAAGTTTGTATGCTCATTCAACAAGATGAAACAAAGCGCCAAGAATTCGTGGACATCCATCCGTCCGACGTTCTTCAGTTGTACCCCCTGATTATCACAAACGCTCTCTGTCCCGAAGAACGAGGCCGCCCGAAAAGACAGTCCACACATCTCACCTGCCGCTAGAAGCTCGAGGTTTGTTTTGCTGGACAAGGAAGTCGCAGAAAGCAGACAGAGGAGGCATTCATTCGTATAAACTCGAGTGAGGCCCAACCACAATTCAAAGTTTCTGACGAAGTGCTTCGGAACCGATGGCGAAGGAACACTGTCAAAGGAGGATCTTGGATCCCTTCCACTTTGGGCCACTCCATCGATATTGAGTCAAACGCTCAAGACAACACTATTCGAAGCCACGGACAAAAATACACAATGTTCGACTCATGCTCCGGCGCTGGAGGAGTCTCTCGGGGTGCCCTGATGGCTGGATTTAAAGTCCAGTATGCTATTGATAAGGCCCCTGAGGTCTGGAATACCTACCAGACCAACTTTCCTGATACGGAACTATTCCAGATGTCTCTTGACAAATTCCTTTCGGACCCTCATGCCGGCCATAAGAGAGTAGATGTCCTGCATTTCTCTCCGCCATGCCAATTCTTCTCTCCAGCGCACACTCATGCGTCTGCACACGACGATGAGAACATCTTCGCACTCTATGGGTGTAATCAGCTGCTAAAGAAGCTGCGACCGCGCATCGTCACTGTAGAGCAGACATTCGGACTTACCCATGACCGCCATGAGGAGTATTTTCATTTATTCCTTGGTGACTTCACACAGCACAACTACTCAATTCGTTGGAAGGTCGTTAAGCTTTGCACCTGGGGCGCAGCTCAGGACCGAAAGCGACTAATTATCATTGCTGCGGCGCCAGGGGAAAGACTCCCGCCATTCCCAGAGCCTACACACGGTAATGAAGCTGGCCTGATGCCATACAACACTATCGGGAAGGCTTTAAGAGGAATTCAGCATGGAGACAACCTCCACGACCTTAATCGTGGCCTCTACTTTAACCCCCCAAGAGCGGCCTACGACCCGGAGCGCCTTGCAGGAACGATTACCACTAGAGGTGGTGATTTTTATCATCCCGATGGAACGAGAAAGCTGACTCTACGGGAGCTTGCAAGCCTTCAAGGGTTCCCAAAGTCCCATCGGTTCTTGGGAAACACCACTTCCATCAAGCGGCAGATTGGCAACGCCTTTCCACCCACCACCGTGCGAGTGCTGTACAAGCATATTGAGCAGTGGCTTCTTAACGAAGACGGCATGATGCCATCCGAAGACCGAAACACCATTGTCATTGATGATGATTCTGTACCAAACCTATCAGGTGATTCGGAGCACGAGTCGCGCCATCTTCCAGAGATAATGGAGATCGACATCACGGAGAGAGACAGTCGCGGTCACTGGGTAGCTGAGGAAATGGTCATTGACTTGACCTAACGACTGGGACACGGGTATCAAAATGGCAGGATGTTGTTGAATGATCGAATGTATCTGTGTATACTTCGACATGGCTTCCTTAAAAGAGGAATGATCGATGAGATTACCAACATTGGAGGACCAATTATTGTAGCAAGCAGTAGCTTGCATCTGGAGAGCTGGATGTAGGGAATTGGCCTATAAAGATCTGTAGTTGTCATGAATTCAACTCTTAGTTGTGTCGGTAAATCTTTCTTTGAGATATAGGTGATAACACCCATACCTAGTCAACATTGATCATTAGATTCTACTGCTCCTATGAAACCTGAGAAAACCGCCCTACGTCAAAACAGAGCGCGTGTACTCAAGTAGGTAGGTAGTTAACTTATTCAACCGTCCTTCTCAGGCTCTTCAGGCTCTGGGCTGCCTAGAACTGCTCAAGTTTCTGATGCACGGGCGCTAGAATCTCTCTCGAGCACCCAATCTTCACCTTTGCCCTTCGTGTTTAGGGGAATCCCTTTCGAGGCGATTTCTTCACCCGTGAATCACTGCCGAATACATGCGGCTATAACACACCCGCCTTGAATTTTAGAAGCCGACCTTTCTTCTCTTATCATCATCCAATTTCGGCTCTTGGGTTGGTTAGGCAGTGGCAAGAAGGACTGCCAGCAGAGGCGGCAGTGTTGACGGCTGGCAGCAACAAACGGCAGGTGCAAACGCTCCTCCGCTTCCTCGCAGAGCGGCTGTTGCCTACCTACCTACCTACCTACTAACCAAGGTACCTACCTACCTCTTTCTCTCTCTTGTTTCACTTCCCCGTGTTTGCTTCCTCCCACTCACCTCTCTATCGCATTTAGAGATTTCTCATTCAACACTTTTCTGAGTACCAGTACAGTGCTCTGCACGAGTGGTCGTCGCAGCTATCTTCTTCACAGGACCTTTCAGAGCTTTTCTTTTCGTTTGCTACTTCCCGCTGATATCGCACCTCTACTCCGCGATTAAGCCTGGCTTGTTCAAGCTCTAGGAAGCCTATTCACTGCAGCCTCCTGTGTTCACCCGTCATACACCGAAAGCACGATTGGTGTTCGCAGAGTCGCACAGGTACTTCGTGATGCCCGCTGCAATAACACCCAGCCAGCTTGTGCTGAACAAGGTAAGTGCAAATAACTCGCGACGCTACCCTGTGTCCACTTCCTTTTCTAATCTCAAATAGCCGCTCCCACCCCTTTGCGTTTTATCGGAGTCGACTTATGTACAACGACATGAACAGGGGACGTTGATAGAGCAGAAAAACGAGTTGGATGTCTTGGTACGCTTCAACGAGCGACGAACACCGTTCAAGGCCTGGCCTATTGCCCCTATCCCTGGACTCGCTACCTCGTTCCACACCTCATGGCTACTTCTTGTGGTGGTTCCACAGCCGTCGGAAGATCTCGTCTTTCCCAGCCTCGACGATAACTTCCGCATTGATCTTGAGAGCAAAATTGAAATGCCAGATGGCACATACTCACTAGTTAATCTGCCTGCAACCCGCATCAGCAACCCTTACGAGGATGCAAACAATCTCGTCAGCAAAGGAGTTGCAAAGTGTGCGGCGTTCAAGGTCGACGTGTGCAGATCTTGGAAGAATGAGGATGGCGAACAAGTGAGCCTTGACCTGATGTCGTCGATGCAAACTGCGTCGTCTCTCGACGATTTCGAAAGCGTCTCTTTGGACGAGTCGAAGCACCAAGCTATAACCATCACGTGGGATACCTACTCCAATACATTCGAAGCTGAACTCGCAGCATTGCGTCGGCTTACACAGGTGTCCCAACTGGAAAGTCGCAAGGTTGGACAAAAGTCTAAGGCAGCTTTCGAGATGATTCTTGATCTCAAAGGATCTGACAAGACCTTTTTGGATCTTCATAGCGTATTCCCCCACCTGAAGAATCCAGACGCGCCGGAACATAGGATACGATATGCAATCCTCCGAAAGTTTCGGTCCTTCAATAGCGACCACCGTGCCGCTTTCAGAGGATTAACGAGAATCCCCAACGCTCTCTACTTTGTTAACGGATGTCCCGGTGCGGGCAAGACAGAATGGAACATGGTTGTTTCCGCCCTTCTTCAATCGAAACGACGCCCTGGAGCCAAAAGGAGAAGCCCGATCCTCTTCTTGGTTGATCTCAACAAAACGGTGGATGATGCAGCTGATCGCTACTACAACCTGTGCAAAGAAGCTGGTCTGAACTTGCGCATTGTTCGAATGCATGGTTGGCCTTACGAAATCAGAAATAGCTCGAAGCTGAACACCACCGCATCTGATGGTGATGGTGAACAGGACACGGACTTCACCAAGAAGTTTCTTGCTACAATGAGCATCAACAGAAGCATTCAGGTGGGACGTAATCCAGACAAGGCACCCACGTTGGATGAAGCCGCTTGGGAATATTTCGAAAAGCACAAAGATGACGGCTTCCTGACGTTGAAGCGTGTTCTGATGCGGATGGATGCAGGCGAAGTTCTTGACAGCGAGAATTGGAAGACACTCAGAATTCAGGTGACCAAATTGTATACGGCAATTCTCAAGCAAGCAGACTTTATTGCTACAACACCTGTAGCGGTATACGGCGGCTTTTCGAAACACTTCAAACCGGATATCGTCTTCGTTGATGAAGCTCCGCACGCACGGGAGCTTACTACCCTGATCCCGATCGCTTATTTCGAGCCCATCGCTTGGATCTTCACTGGTGATGTAAATCAGACTCGTCCTTTCGTGAAAAGCGGCGATGCACGAGATACTATCAAGAAAGGGATTGAATTCAATCCTTATGCCGAGCAAATGCGACTTAGCCTGATGGCCAGAGCGGCCAAGGTGGGAGCGATCAACAGCTCGTTACTGATCAACAAGCGAGCATACGGGAACCTGCAGAAGTTGCCATCGACACTCTTCTATCAAGGGCGGATGATCTCTAGTTATTCACCGACAAAACAGTTCCCCGAAACTGTTAGCTACCTGCGTACCTACCTCGAAAAGCTTGGTGGCGGACGGAAGCTGAAACAGAACCGAGCTGTCATTGCTCTCACAAAAAGCAAGGAGGAAACGCATTGCCACAGTTTCTGGAATCCTGTCAATCATCAGTGGGTCGTGGGTCAAGTTGAAGAACTACTCCAAGACCCTGAATTTCGATGCGTCACAGACGTTGAGCAACCCGGAAGGGTCATGATCCAGACTCCATATAGTGTTGCGATGCGGCAATACGCTCATACGGTTAGGCAGTGGCCTGTCGAGTGGCAGACTCGGGTTGAGGTTTTGACCGTGGACAGAGCCCAGGGAAATCAGGCAGATGTGGTTTTTCTCGACATGGTGCGAACAACCAGACCTGGCTTCATGGATGAGCCTCAGAGGATGAATGTTGCCATCACTCGCGCACGCCAGGCCGAAGTGATAATGATGCACCCTGGGATGACATTCCGCCTCCGCGCAGGTTTGCGAGTTCCCACCGAGTACACTTCAAAGGTGTGGAACGATGCAGTGCAGGATGACCGTCTATTTGTGTTGTAACTATGAAAGTCGGAAAGTAAGGATGTGTTGACGGATATCAACTTATCCGATAAGCTGGAATGGAAATGGTAATGATTGTTGAAGCACTTGAGGTGGCTTGGTTGGTTTTTCGGATTGGGTCTGTTTTTTGTTTTCGATTTTTAGGCAGTCAAGGATTCCGGAAAGGCATCAGAAATGGAGAAGTTCATGTATTGAGTTCGCCTCGTCGTATGACAGTCAGTTAGACACAATACTCAAATGATATAAAAAGCTACCCAATTCTTGATGACATGAAGTTGAAACAAGATAGCAGTCCCGCAATTTAGTGTCTTGGAGGCCACCAAGCCACATGTGATCAACGAATGCCAACAGAGAAGGTAGCTTGGCAAGCTGTAGAAGCCTTGCAGAGTGGTCTTGAATATGGATACCGGGCCTGAAACATGGAAGTGAAATCATCAAATAATAATCGACTTGGATGATGAGACTCTGGCAGTCTGGGAAACAAAATTACGTTTGCAAGGCAGAGACAGAAGGAGATTATGAAGGTAAAACAATATATGAAAGGATTGCGACACATGATTGCTGTCTGAACATGTCCAGACAGTGGGAGTCGATGGATCGAAGGCTAATGTACTCCGTATCTCATCTGTTATTGAGGTCAATCGTGTCCGGCTTATCAAAGCTAATAATCGGCCGAAGCTGCCAGTCTTCGCTTCGCTTACCCAGAATGTCTACTCGGGTAGCAAGTAAGCACTTGAATACCTGATGAGAAGGCCTCGGACTGCAGGATAGTAGGTACAGTACATAGGTGGTTTGCAACCTACACAAAGAACACTGCCTGCTCTACCTATCACCATAATTGGTCTTATCGAGTGTGAGCAGACAATCAATAGTTGTGAACTTGTGTCACTCTTGAGTGCCTACTACTTAGGTACTATGGAAGGCTTGGTATGCGGGTTGAGGTGCGACTGCAGCACAACACAGCACAGTACCCGTATATCATCGGCTCCTTATCCATAGAGTGCCTTTCTTTATTTAATCTTTACGGATACAAAAACAAGATATTCTTTTTATAGCGCTTATCTGCAAATTGTCATCTACATAAATGGGGTCTCTAGCTCAGGGACCAACGTCTCTAACGAAGAAGGTCAGGGGTGAGTGACACTAAGTCGAGATGAGTGTGGCTTAGACTGTGGAGCTTCGGACGGTACGCGGGGGCGTAGGTCACTCCTTTAACCAATCAAATTTCGCTTGTGTGAGCTACTCTCATTATGGGAAGTTGAAGGTCCTGGAGGCCCTGAAAAGGCGCGACAAGAGGCGATTGTCAGAAGGTGCTCCAGGTAGGTGCGCTATGCTGACGACCACCTACCCCCGGACTTCTTGGTCGTGCCATGCCGTTGCATCTCACCCGCGTATGGCTTTCATTCTCTTTCCTTCGCTCACGATGTCATTAACAGAAGCTAAAGTGATCATCCCTTGATAATAGTTTGATCTTTCGATTCTCCCGCTGGACCCTTGGACAAAGCACGAGCCTTCGACTGACTCCAGATCGGTTCCTATTGTGTCTCGCGCGACTGCGACGGCGGCCTCCCGTCTCCAGTACAATACCAGCCGCCCCGCCCAATAACCAAACCACCAGAATACGACAAAAAAAAATAAATCAACACTCGAATTGCCGCTCCAAATCTCAGTTTCCATCAGCTCTCGCCAGCTGCTGCTGGCTACTCTCGCGCTCGCTACGTAGGTCTTCAAGCCCGGCGGGGTCCAATTCGATGGATATATTGCGACATCTAAGTGCGAGGAAGAGCCATGTGACAGGCCATCTCGAAACCAGGGGAGCAGTGCTCAAGAGGCAGCTGAGTGATGGGGGGATCGCTGGCGTTGTTGTTGGTGTCATCGTGGGCATTGCGCTTGTGGCTCTCTGTTCCTATCCCTTTATCATCCGTCGCATTAGACGCCGAAAACAAGGCCATTCTCATGGACCAACCGACGCGAACGATCCTGAGACGGGCGAGGTTCCTACAACCGGATCTTCGCCCACTGGTGATCACCAACGACGCCTGTCGTCCCAGGACTCATTTAAACCCTCTGGAGAGAATGCGCGTGGAGGAGTAGACGGATCTGTTAAGGATTTGGATTGGGCCCCCCATGATGCTCTGATACAGCCCAACGGACAAGCTCAACCATTAAATCAACCTAATACTGGTCACCGACTCGACACTAACTTACACGCACACGGCTTCAACAATGCTCAGCCAGATTTTGACAATTCAATACCACGTTCGGCACCCTTCGGTGTAGATGGAACATATCCTGAAGAGTATATGCCCCAGTCCATTGGCGATGCACACGACGGAACTCTTAACGGAACCAATGCGGACTACTACAGCCCGGCCGTGCCTTCAGAGGCCTTTGGCATGTTCACAACTGAAGAGTCTGGACCTCAACCCCAACGCTCATGGTCGCGTGGAAGTTCATTGAAACAGAACTTGAAACAGATGTTCAGTCGAAAGAGCACGCGTGATCAATCCTTCAGTTCACCGACATCATTGTCCCTTACTGAGGGTCCCGAAACCACGAGAGCTGCTCCTTGCACTACTCAGGACGTGCCTCTTCAGCGGATCACCACAGCAGGAGATCCGACTGAGTCTCCTACCGACATCACCGCGCCCGCTACCGACTCGTTACCAGTGCCTCCTCATTCCGCACAGGCTCTGGGTTCGCCGATTGCCCTGCCGTCTACCTTGTCTAAAGATGCTACGTCAAGTCCTCCGGAGTCTTCACCAACCGCGTTCAACTTCAACGCATCCCAGTCCCCGCCTAGTCACCCCGCTCCTGGTACTGTGAATCCGATGGATATGATGCCGGCTTCAACGGAAAGCGAGTTATGGCACAGAACAAACTATCAACTATATGTAGCGCAATCCTCGCCGCACCAACTGCCCCCGGCGATGGAGTCTACGAGAAACGATGGACCTGTCGATTCGCCATCACCATTGACGCTCGCTCCTAACACTCCCCAGCCTCAGCCTCAACTTCTGCCCGTTATCCAGTCACCTACGCCCACACAGAGTGAAACCATATTGAAGAAAGAAGAACCTGATGAGAATCATGATATCTCCATGTCTGATATCCCACCGAATAACCACTTGAGCCCTTTACCTGATAGCAGCATCCGACACCAGAGCTACCCCTCCGATGCATCGACTCCTCAACCGGGACCTGCATCTACCAATCCATCATCACTAAACACTCCTGCAACTCAGCTTGATACACCTTCTCCTCATTCTGGTGCATCTTCCGATCACCGTCCAAGCGTGTCACCAGGTAACGGTGCCAGCAACCTATCGCCCAAGAATGGCGTGTATGCGTGTGACGAACCTGGCTGTCACCAGGTCTTTGACCAAGCACACAAGCTCAAGTAAGCCAATAGACACCAGTGTCAGTCAATCTTGTACTAATTGTATACAGACATCATCAGCGCTACCATACAAAAGATCACAAGTGCCCTTACCCGAACTGTGGCAAGGGCTTTGGAACCAAAACTCATCTTCAGCGCCATGTCAATGATCGACATGAGAGGAAAAAGAAGTTCCACTGTGCTGTCCCTGGTTGTGACTACTCAAGACAAGGTGGGAAGGGATTCCCGCGCAAGGATAACTGGAAGCGACACATGACGAAAATTCACAATATGGACCAAAGATTCCTCCCGGACCCAGTGGAAGTCGACCAAGAGATGGGAGGTACATAAGGATATGCGTTGCCTGAATGGGCGAACGCTGAACTATTGGCTCTAAGCCATTGTAATATATGGCCAGCTCACGAGATCTCCTGCTGGCCAAAACCAGTGTCGCCTGGTTATCACTGTTCTTTTCTCCGCATTTCTTAATAGCGAGCCGGATCTAACATTCTTTTCATATTAGCACATTCGGGTACTAGAAGTTTAGGGTTCAGCACAAAAAGCAATGTCAACAGACATGCAGGACTATCGGCGTTTGGTTGTGGGAAAGACGAATTCGTCTGACAAAGGACGAGCCAGACGTTTTCGTTCTCGGGTATCTATTAAGTGCGACAGTGTATACTTGATCGATTTATCAATACAAAGAGTGCCAAGCAGCACCGCAGTCTTCACCAATGCAGCCTCATTAGCTTAGGTCTTTGATGATTTTCCTCACCAGCTTCTTCTGCTCTTCCACATCCAGATTCTTTTCGTCCGTCTCTTGTACCGCCCTGCCTACAGCAATAACTGCCTTCACACTTTCGCTGTCCACCCAGAACTTGCCATTGCGTCCTGTTGCGGTCTCAAACTGGAGACCCGCATTGCCAAGCTCTTCTAACACCACGACACGGCCTTCTTGCACGCTTTTGGGCATCATGAGACGTCGGGCCATCCCAAGTGACACGTTGTAGAGCATACCGCCTGTCAAAGGGCCTAGACCTTCCGACTTTCCTGTTGATGCAGACACACATTCTATCTCTGGGTCCATGTGGCGATTGGCGAGAGCTACACGTGCGTACACGAGTGCACCTGCAGCAAGCTGAGGACGAGTCTTCTTTGTAGCGCCCTCAAAGGAGAGCTGTGGGAGTTGTGCGGGAGCGGTATAGTCGGAGAGAGTGACGAAGAAGAAGTCTGCAGCGCTGCGCTGGACCGTTCCGATGACGAGTTCACCGACGCGTGGGGTGTACTGTCGTATGTTAGCTTACAGGCCATGGGTCAAAGAGACGGGATGCGCACTCTTCCTCGAGCGTTCTCTACACGAATCGTATTCTTTTGTCGATCGGTTATAAGCTGACCAGCGAGTGTGGGAATGATATCGTTGGGAGGGACATGTCGCAGACCAGGACCGAGACGCAGAGGCTTCTTGGGATGTGAAGGAATGAGAGAAGGGTCAATGCTATCGCCTGGCAGAACAAATACAGCGTCGGAGGCCATTGTCTAAGATTTCTGTTGTTGAAAGCTTCGTAGCGAAAAGAAAGTCCTACAGGCTTGAAATGCAATGCGACAAGCTTCAATTCAGCAGCCTTGTCGTCAAAAACATTAGCAGAGGCGGCGTAGTGGGGCACTGATAACGATAAGGCGAATACGTACCAGTTGCCTCTTAGAAAAATGTGGGCGATTAAAGATTAGCGGGCAGTTTTTTTCCAGTCTCTGCGGGAAAAGAAAGAAACCCCCACTACCATCCATCACCAAGTCGTCCTCCAAAACTTGACACTCACCACAACCTTCTTTTTCTCAACTCAGCAAAGACGACGAGTTTTGATCAACCTCCTCTCTATCCCCTAATCCACGACTTCCTCTTCCGACCGATCCCATGAGTGACAACGCTGGTGCTAAGGGCCCTGAGCCTAGCGAGCGAGTTGCCATTGGTATCACCTTTGGCAACTCCAACAGTTCTATCGCCTACACTGTTGACGACAAGGCCGAGGTTATCGCCAACGAGGATGGAGGTATGTCTCATAGGAAGAAGAAATTGCGTCTTGGGGAGGATGCCTTATAGCTCGGTTTGCTAATATGTCTGTTTTTGATAGACCGACAAATTCCTACCGTTCTCTCCTACGTTGACGGCGACGAGTACTACGGTGGTCAAGCTAAGGCTTTCCTTGTCCGCAACCCCGATAACACCATCGCCAACTTCCGGGACTTCCTCGGACAAGAGTATGCAGCTGCCTTTACACCTCACATCGACCTCTGGAACAAATCGTACTAACTAGAAGCGCCCAGATTCAAGTCTATCGACCCTACTCACTCTCATGCCTCCGCCCACCCTCAGGATGTTTCTGGTTCCGTTGCTTTCACTGTGAAGGACAAGGCTGAGGAGGATGCTTCCACTGTCCCCGTCTCTGAGGTCACCACTCGATACCTGCGACGACTTGTCGGTTCCGCTTCCGACTACCTTGGCAAGAAGGTCACCTCTGCCGTTGTCACTGTTCCCACAAACTTTTCCGAGAAGCAGCGAGAGGCCCTAATCAGCTCCGCCAACGAGGCCGGTCTCGAGATCCTCCAGCTTATCTCTGACCCTGTTGCCGCCGTTCTGGCTTACGATGCCCGTCCTGAGGCTAAGATCGAGGACAAGATTGTTGTTGTCGCCGACCTTGGTGGCACCCGATCTGATGTTGCTGTTATCGCTTCGCGAGGTGGCCTCTACACCATCCTTGCCACTGCCCACGACTACGAATTTGCTGGTGTCCACCTGGATAACGCCCTCATGGAGCACTTCGCCAAGGAGTTCCAGAAGAAGCACAACATCGACCCCCGAAACAACGCCCGCAGTCTCGCCAAGCTCCGACTCGAGTCTGAGGCTACCAAGCGAGCTCTGAGCTTGGGCAGCAACGCTCAGTTCAGCGTTGAGAGCTTGGCTGACGGCTTTGACTTCTCTGTTACTATCAACAGAATAAGATACGAGATGGTCGCCCGCAAGGTCTTTGAGGGTTTCAACCGACTTATCGAGGGTGTTGTCAAGAAGGCTGGTCTCGATGTTCTCGATATCGACGAGGTCATCCTGTCTGGTGGTACTTCTCACACTCCTCGCATTGCCAACAACCTTCGCGGTATCTTCCCCGAGTCTACTGAGATTCAGGCCCCCGCCACTAGCGTCTCTGCTATCAACCCCTCCGAGCTCCTGGCCCGTGGTGCTGCCCTCCAGGCCTCTCTCATCCAGGAGTACGAGGCCTCAGACATCGAGCAGTCTACCCACCCTGCTGTCACCACTGTCAAGCACATCTCTAATGCCATTGGTGTTATCACCGTCGGCGCTGATGGTGAGGATGTCTTCACCCCTATCGTCGCCCCTGAGACCGCCGTTCCCGCTCGACGCACTGTCCACATTCCCGCCCCTAAGGAGGGTGGTGATGTGCTCATCAAGATTGCTGAGGGTAACACCCACATCAAGGTGACCAAGCCTGAGCCTAAGGCCAAGGAGGAGAACGGTGACAAGGATGAGGATGACTCCGACTTTGACGATTCGGATGAGGAGGAGGAGGAGACCCGTGAGAAGATCTGGAAGATTGGCAGCACACTTGCTGAGGCTGCTGTCAAGGGCGTCAAGGCTGGCGGCAAGGTCGAGGTCACGATTAATGTTCTGGCTGATCTGGGTGTCACTGTCACAACCCGCGAAGTCGGCGGCAAGGGTGGTGTGCGAGGCAACATCTAAGGGTCTGGAAATAATAGACTCAAAAGCAGAAACTTGATTAAAAGCCGCAATGATTTTTATGAGTGGGCAGGCATATAAGGTGGATGGATATCCAAAAGCATGGGTTTATTGGTAGATTCTAGAAGACACTATAGAGGGTCGTCGGGATGAATTGAATGAAACTTTCCAAAGAATTTTCAAGAGAATGAATTTGGATATATTGACGAATTGATCTGATTGATTACTTGTGTTGCTAAAACTAAACACGGTTTCTCCAAGACAGCGAGTAGCCCATATTTCCGTAACTCCTGGCCATTTAATTGATGTATTACATGACCTGATCACCCGGTAGCCGCCAAGCAACCAGATCGTTCCGCATATCATCCTCTCTGACCTCGCGAGCCCCTTTGTAGTTGACTTCCCGCATGGGATCACTATCGAGCGTCATGGTGGATGTCATACTCGCCATACTGCGCGCATGGTCAAGATGACGCTCATGGATGCGAACGCCCTTGCGTCGGTTCGACGGCGTGACTGTGACAGTGGAGAAGCTTTTGTCGCTCGAGTTGCTTGGTGTGCGCCTATGTGAGGAGCCATTTGGGCCATTTGGGCGGTTGCGTGAAGGTGATCGATAATTATGGCCGTGAATATGAGGATGGAGTAGGTTATGGGTTATACGACGGACGTCACGGGTACGAACGGTACCGCGGTGGCCGATGTCATCGTCGTCGTCCTCCTCCCCATCCGTGACAGGCGAGGCATTATGTGGCTTTGTTTTCCAGCCGTTTCCACCATTAAATATGTCGTCAATGACTTCCTCTGCAGAATGCTCATCAGGTTGGCGGCACCATGAAGCAGTCAGGACACTCCGGTAGAGATCCTGAAGCTCGGCAGCGTCGCGTGGTTTTGATAAGTTAGGTACTGCTGCAGCTATAGCTGGGTGAGTTGTTAGTTGTGGCACAATACGGTGAGTGGCTTCACTTACGTCCAGCCTCGTCTTCTATCTCCTCGCCCATGATGCCGCCAATACCACCAAACACAGGGGCTGTCTTGAGAGGGGGTGCTACATAGCTGCGTTCACCGTCGACTTGAACCATGAGAATACTGATCTTCAAGGTACTATTGACTTTACTCTCTTGCATGAGGTATCTTCTCACAATGCCGTCTTCAACAACATCTGAGTCACGGCGCGGTCGTGACGTTCCGTTGCCATGTGAGTTGACACCAAAACTACCGCTACGCATACGGCCAGGCGATGCGACATCCTTGACAAAGGCTTCGCTCTCTTCGACGTACTCGCTGAGGTTGAGGCGAACAACACCGAGTGTGATTTTTTCGGCTACACCAAACTCCTGAATAACCTCGAACTCTATGGGGCATTCGGTAAGGTGGTTATTGCGGTCTATTGATATACGGATACCGGTGATCGCAGTGACGAAGCTGTAGTCAACTCTGTGATTGGCGATTGGACATTTTTGAGTGCGACCACGGTGTTCCGCGGTCATTGAGTGAGAAAGGTGCCATTTGACAAATGATTGACCGGAAACGAGTGGTACATTGTTGAGGTCGTATATCTAGCAAGCATGAGTTGATATTCTCTGGCCAAGCAATTGGCTGTAGCTGGGGAAGATTTACCTTGAGATGAAGGTCGAATTTCGGCTATAAATGTCAATTAGTATAACGGTGAGTGATGACAGGAAGGGAATGCTCACCTTTCGAGCCTTGCCAACTTCAGGTTTGAGAAAGCCCATGTTAGTAGGAGTTTTGAGATGCCTTCCGTTGCAAGAGGTCGCTGTGATTAAGATGTAGATGATTGAATAGATGGCCAAGTTGATAAGGAGCTCGCTTGAGCGTAGTTGTGACGACACCCAGCCTTTCGTCAGGACTTTTGTATGTCGGGGTATCACCCAAGCTATAGATAATTGGTAGAGGCCAGAAAATAGAATCGGGAATATCTTTGCTCAAGTATGCAGCGAAACTCTAATCTCCGTGGGGTTGCGGCTTACTTAACGAGGCCATTCTCCTTCTGCTTTTCAAACTTTGACTCTGGCGTAGACTTCGGCCTTGGTTTGGCAGACGATTCCAACTCTAGCGTACGCCGCCGGTGGCTGGCCTGAGAATGCGGTCCCCTATCGCGCTGGCTATGATGAACCGTCTTTCTGTAGTCTGTAGCTTGCAGTCGGCAATCTGAAATGTGGAGGGTACAGTAGGGAATATATGATAATAGGTAGTAGTATCAAGAATACACAAACTATAAATCTCGACTGCGAGGTACAGGTACAGGTGTGATGAAGATGCCGTCACATGTAATTTTTGGTATGATACATGCCATGACAAAGAGAAGGATGCCCCCTGTGGTCATGACGCCACAGATGCTCTGGGACCTGTAAAGCCACATGGATCTCTAATAGCGGGTAACAGGAAAAATGTCCCCTAAACTTTAGGGTAGGAAAATAAACAGTCTGAGAGTCTGGTCTAAATAACATCTAGAAACTGTAATTTCGTCCCTTATTCTTCCCGCGGCCAGATTTTTGGATACATTGAGGCCTCTCTCCCTTGATTCTTGGAGTGCCTTAATGTGGTAGTAAGACTACTAAAGTGAGATCCATTCACTTGCAGGTCATTTCTGCGGGCAAGTTTGAACCCCATGACGGACTAATGAGATAGCTTATCGATAAAGCTTTATTTTTGCGCCGACCCTGCGCGTCAAGTTAATTGATAACAGATCCAACCTCAAGACTCACAACTTTGATACCCATATACTCGACGTTCTTTCGCCATGGCTCCGGGATCGTCTACCGGAGCCCAATCTGGGACAGATAGCAGAAAGCGAAAGGCGGACACCTCAGCTGGAAATGGCCGCGGCGACAACTTTACCCAGAGACGCCAAATGGTTTATGCAGCACGCAGTATTCCCGCACAACCTGCTGATGCTGCACTCAAAGATGGTGAACTCGATCTCCAGGCTTTTGTGGCTGCTCATGAATTCGAAATCCGTGCTCTGGAACAAAGTATGGCAACATCCAAGTCCGTGGGTAGCAGTCGTGCCTTTCAGAAAGTTCCCCGGGGTTTACGCCGTCGTACGGCCAGTCACAACCCCAAGCGGGTTCCTCGTCGACTGAGGAAACGCGCGGAAAAGGAAATGAAGGATGACAACACCCCAGTAGTGGAAGCGAGACGGAGGAAGCCCAGAACAACAAGAGCGAGAATACGAGCCGAGACAGCGCGAAAGTTGGGGATCTTAGCGGCGAGAAAGCGGAAGGCCAGTCTGGAGAAGGCGAAAAAGGATGGAGACGTCGATACGGAAAAAGGATTGGCTGTTGTAGGGCGGGCGCCGAGGCCAAAGATTCGACGAAACGAACTTAACGAACCTCCGAAACCAAAGGCCAAGTTCCGCAAGCGACAACTTAACAAGACATGGTTACCGACTCACTCATGGCATGCGAAAAGGGCAAGAATGACTGATCCCTTAGACCCTCTATGGCGATTCGCTATACCGTTGACGCCGAACGAGAAGATTTATCGACCAACGCATCGAGCACAGGGCGACAGAGGAGCGGTTATCTGGGAGATGAGCTACATGAGCACAATTGGCTTGTTTGGAAACCGCACCGGAATAGAGCGTGTTTTGAAACGGATAGGTGTTGTTCAGGATTCATGCTGGAACAACAAGGGAACGAGATGGAGGCTCGGAAGCAGGTCGTGGACAGGGGTTTTGAGTCGAGCCATCAATGGAGGACAACCAAATCACGATGATCGACAGATTATCGGGCCATGCACTATCCTGTGGAATCCTGAGCCACCCACGGCGGAAGCAAGCCAAGAGTCCAGGAAGGAACAGAGACAAGTCTTCTTAAGGATACACCCATCGGCCTTCCTCGAAACCTTTAACGAATTATTGTTGTTGACAAAACAGGAAAATCCCAGGCTCTACATCGAGGATCTACGATTTGAAGTCGGTAGTATCGATTTATCTGGTCCAGGTTCGACAGAAGCCCTCTTGGCAGTATTACACCCTTATCCGGAGAAAAACAAGAACAAGGATACACACGCGGAGATGTTCACGGGATTGGCAGGGTTAACCAATGCGGCTACCCTGCCTTCAGGCGCTGTACTGGGTTTCTCAGTGCAGGATCCTCGCTTTCATTATCCTCCGAAGCGCCTTGAGGTCCTTGAGGACAATGACGCGCAACTACGACTGCTCGAAAAGATCGCGGCCTGGCCAGCGGAGGAAGATTTGAAACCGTACGCCATTTTTGATCGAGACGCTCGCCATCGCGCGTCTCTTCTTCCGTCACAGAAACAAGTCGACAGACGGAAAACTAAAAAGGTTCCTGGAACACCTTTGAAACCAATGGACACCGACCCTCCCATCCCTATCACTCTCCTCACCTCACGTGCGGGGACTGGTACCCAAACACAAGGTACATGGACCTTACTTGCTCCGTGGAAGTGCATACAGCATATCTGGTACTGCTTAGTGCACTGTCCCCTTTCTTCAGGGGGTAACCCGCGCTTTGCAGGCCTCGACGAAGTCCGCCAGGTCACCTTTGAACGAGGACAGCCTTGGTTCCCAGGAGATTTCCCCGGGACTAAGGCTGGTGCTGAATGGGAGCTTGAGGAGCGGCGTAAAAGGAAGGCGATTTGGGAGAGGCGACCAAAGAGCAAGAGAACGGCTTGGGAATCCCTCGATCTGGGTGGAGGGAGGAAAGGAGAGGTGGGAGACGGCTTCGCTAGCGATTTTGAGATGCTCTTCGGTTCTGCGGATGCACCGGAAAGTGAAGAGAGTCACGGCCAAGATGCCATGGACGTTGACAACGATGAGTCAACAGAATCAACAAAAGCATCGAAGCCGCAAAAAGAGCAGCGCCTATATCAACTACGCCAGATTTCCAAAGATATCTTCACCCGGGCTACTGCGTCTCCTACACCATTCACGATACCCACAAACGCCCTTTTAGGCGTCCGCATATCGGTTGTCTCTCGAGGCACAGTCACTTCTTGCGCTCGTATATACCGCCTCCCTTCCCGACCTACAGTGGCACCACAATCCTCTGAAACCGAGGTACCAGCCACTATCCCTCCTGGCTCATCATCATCATTACTCTCTCTCCCATATGATCTCCGTTCTCAGTGGCTTTCCCAAGCAAACCCCTTTACTACAAATAAGGACAAGCCATCAAAAACTTCACAACCTCGCGACTTGGAATCTTTGAAACGTCAACTTGCTGCTGAACTTATCGCCAAGCCTTCACCTTTCCCACTGGCAGCAGCCAACAAATCTGACATGAACGGACATCCTCTTGTTCCGAACGCTGGAGACCTTATTGGTTTTGTGACTACTGGGTCTTTCAGTCTCAGCGAGGGGCACGGTATGGCCATTGGCTCTATTGCCGCCGAAAAGGTTCTAGACGATGTCAGAAAGGATGCGAGAGAGGGAAGATACTGCATTGTGCGCAACGCGGGTGAAAGCGTTGGATGGCTTGCGAAATGGGAAGCCGTTTGAGTGGGGCATATCAAGCGCAGGTCAAGTTTCCTGCAATATGGTACAGTTTTTATCCATATGAGATCGTTGGAAACATGTATATACCCAGGCCTGGACCTCATCGGAAGACATTAGCGGATTTTCGCTTCTGCGCCCTTCGATGCCACGAGTAGAATAGCAGAAATAATGAAATGAAGAACAGCGAGGCGCCCAAAAAGCAAGGAAGCGAAAGGCGCAATTGACACTCACTGTTCGTCTATATAAACGCATTGATGACGGGGTCTTACCACCCACACAAGACAACAAACTCTAACTGCTCTCCCCAAAATACGTTCTCTAATATACTAGTCCTACCAACGCGATCATTCGTCCTTCACCAAATCAATGGCTTCAGAGCAGTATCCGACGAGCGTCTCTGGCGGCTGCCTTTGTGGTTCTGTTCGTTACAAAGTGACCTTTCCACCCAGCCATGACTGGAAGAGAAGCGTAACCATCACCTCTCCATCCAGTCTTCACATGCTAACCCATCTCCAAAGTGTTCAACATGCCAATGCTCCCAGTGCCGTAAAAATGGTGGCTCGCTCATCGCATGGCTACATAAAGTGCCTACAGCAAGCGTAGCTTTCACATCTCAAACGACACTGTCTCGATACCATGCTACGCCAGACGCTGCGCGTGGCTTCTGCACCAAGTGCGGTAGCTGGCTCTTCTGGCGTAGCGAGAAGTCAAACTCGATGAGCATGTCGGTTGGAACTTTTGACAAAGAAGAACTCAAGCAGTGGGGTCAGAAGTTGGCATACTCAGAGGTGCATTTGTGGTCCGAGGATGCTATCGAGGGCATCTCTGATCACTTGCCCGGGGAGAAGTGGAAGTATGATGACGAGGGAGAAGGTGCTGAGAGGATTGGATAATGTGTCTCGTCAAGACCGTATTTGTCTATGAAAACGCAGCTCTTGTTCGTCGTGTTCTTGCTATTTATAGTAGTATAACTAAATTTGGAGACCAAGAAAAAGCCTCGGGGGTGCTACTGGTATCGTTAAATATTGTGCCTTTCAAAAGCACCCTTCCCAACGCCATGTTGCCCATATAACCGTTGTCTGACAGAAATTGAACACTTTCCTGAAAACGCCAAGTAAACCCAAAATCAAACTCCAGGAAGTCACCAAGTCGTCCACTGTCTTCTAGTCTTCCTCACTAATCTCACTCTCGTCTCCGTCGGGGCTCTCTTGTTGGCTATTCTCGAAGTTTTCAAATGCATCCTCGAGCTCTTTGGCAAGATCCACCTCGGGGTCTTCTTCCTCGGCTTCCTCCTCTTCATCTACATCCATTGGGTCGGGTGCTGCATCATAATGGCTGCGGTTGTTGACGGGGCTTGGCAGCTTGAATTCGAAGTCGGGCTCGTCATCCTCTTCGCCATCAGCATCATCACCCTCGGATTCGCGCTGGTCCATAAACTCATCGAATTTCCGGAAAGAAGGAAACGCAGGAGAGAAATCGGTTCTTCGCGCCGTACTGGTGTCGGCGCCAGGATTCTCCACCAGAAGACCGCCATCATCGTCATCATCCTCCTCTTCCTCTTCTTCGGGTGCTGGCGTGCGTTTCTTGGGTTCAACAGTTTTCTGCGGTTGTGCGGGCAATGGTACAGGGAGCGAGAGCGCGACATTCTTTGGTGCCTGCTTCTTCTCGGGTTTGCGCTTGACTTCTTTCTTCTGGGTAGACGGCTTGGCGCGTGCCTTTGGCGCAGGTTTCTCTGCATCCGCGGTGTTCTTTTCTGTCCTGGCACTGGCTTTTGACGCGCTGCTATCGATGTGTGGATATTGTCGGCGGAGACTGTCGGGATCGCTATTGCCAGGCAGTCGAGTGACATTCATATTAAAGGTAGAGTCGACGAGGTCGAGAATAAAGGCCTCGCGGCTAGGATCGAAGTAAAGTACATATTGGCCGCTGTCAGTATTTCTTGTGCCTGTAAAGGCATACTTTTCGTCGTTATCGGTATAGGAGAGGTCGTATGAGGTTGTTTTGCCAGGAACCGAGGGTTTTATGCGGGCCGAATTTGGGGCTTGGTCTGACGAGAGAGTAGGCTTATGGTTGTCTAGAAGGAGTATGAGTACTAGAATCTCGTGTGGGTGCGTAAGTTAAAAACATACATTTGATACCGGTGAAGATCTCGTTCGAGGTTTTGCCCAAGAGTGCGTCGCCGAGGATAACGGGATAGTTGCCCGTCTTTGTCGGGTCAATGAGGCTAGACGCTGCCATGGTGTGATGCGCGACAGAGCGTCGGAGGATTGAAGCGTGAAGATTTGAGGGTATCTATGTTTAAAAGATAATGAATGATGTGAAAGTATCGTATGTTGGCGGCTGACAATATCCAAAAGGTAGTGGTCGAGCGTTATTCAAGATCCAAGTTGACGCGCGGGTGAAGGAAAGGGAAGTCCGGAGGAGGGTCTGGGGTCTAGAATCAAGTACGGATACTAAGTTAAGTGTTAGGTTAGTGGGGATACCCGACGGCAACAGGGGGGGCCGAGAGAGCAAGTGGAGGTATAGACAAAGGAACCCGCCAAAGTGCTTACATATGGGTGGATGTAAGGTTAACAAGAATAACCTCAGTTGCACAAACAGATTGTGACTTATATGAGTGGTTCGTCGGCTTCTTGGGTCTCGTGATACACAACGGCATCCATGTCATTCATTGGGTACTTATTTGCTCTTGCTAGCAACCCCGAACCATAAGCAACTCAGCTGAGGAACCAACAAAGAATTGCACACAAAGGCTTAATTACAAGAAAGAGGTTGGCGTTTCACTTGATAAAACGTCTTTCAAACTCACGAAATGTGAATCATAAAGTCTAGATTCTTGAAAGAGGAGTGACATGCCGTCAATCATGCGAACGATTCTTTCAGACACCACACATCCACATCCATATTGACCTTGTTATCATCATGGATCAAGAAGGCTCTGACTTTAACAAAGTGATCTTATAAAATCACATAATCTTATAAAAACCATGCCCTGTGCACCAGTGAAACCATAGCCAGGTACTCATCAAAAAAGTAATTTTCTGGTTGTTGCTGCGTACTACTCATCTGTTTTTTCATTGACCAGACATCTCTCTACAAGCAATTGGCACCTGCTATCTTCGAACTACACGAGAATATGCCTTTGCTATAAGGTGCTTTGTTCGTAATACCTTAGTAGTTAAGCCATACGTCAAGTTAAGCGTTGTAAAACGTATTCAGACAGATTCGGAAGTTGTGTAACCCATATACAGAAATTTTACGATATCAAACCTGTAACTCTCACTTCTAGTTCCTGGAACTCACAATTCTTTCAATCTGTCTAATATAGGATGGTTTGAATATGAGTCTTAACGAAGACACGCGCTACATCACGCTTCTTCACCATGTATACTCAATATCATCGGGCCTATCGTCAACCTTTCACCTCGCTCAACTGTATAGTGAGCGTGAACCTATGACAGTCTTTATTGCTCAGGGATTCTAAGTACTATGTGCATTCCATCGAAGCAAAACAACACGAAGTACTTATGAAGAAGAAACTTAACGTGGATATACCCCGAAGCGCTCTTTGCTACTATTCTGAGCATGGTATAGTAACTCGAAAGGAAAGGCTTTCATATCGTACTCACATGTGCCTATGATGCCAAGTGCCAAATAAAACTCACTTGAACGATCTCGGTATCGCTAATAATCAACCAGAGTCATATCTGATGGGCATGGGTTGAAGAGAGTATGATATTGGCAACCAGGTTTCCATCATATGTCCCAACACATGCAGCGAATGGTGCTTACAGTGTTGATCACATTTCTCTTTGACTTTGAAACAAACATCCAGCTAGCTATGAACACATATTCTTGCAAACTTAACTTACAATTATTTGTTTCTAATTAGCAAACTACTTGGTACTTGTAAGTCATTGATCCGGACGCGCTCCGAGCCAATAATTGAGATAGGATACGATATGATATGATACGATATGGGACATGATGCAAGGAAGTACAACCTTTTCCTGTGTTGGGGCGGTAAGTCGGTCCGAGATACAATTTCCTGGAATCTTCGGATGGCTTAGACACATACTACTTACTGTATGGTTATTCATTAAACTCCCTGCATTGAATCACTACACGTCCTGCATATTCTCTACCGTCTTCGAAAGAACATCATCATTCGGGGTACATTTGGAGAGGAGAGAGAGATGTCGATTGTCCAGGATCAGGGTTTATATTCTACTGTAAGGCTAAACAAGAACAGTTTTCAGGGCAGCTCTTAAGTCGTGAAACATTGCAACTGGTGGGGGTCAGGCCAGAAGAAGCGTTTGACTCTGAAGGTGATGCATGTTTCAGATAGTAATCTTGTGGTGTTGGTCGGTGAGAATCAGTCTAGACGGCATGATCAATGATGATTATAGCTACCTGCCTACCTATGCAAGGCAAGTCGGTAAAATAAATACAGAGTGACGTTTTTGTTGTACACCGACTTTCTGCATTTATTCTTCCGAGTCCCTTGCCTATCTCTTTGTGACCCTGCTTGCTATGTTTTCCTAGTCTGCTTGCATGGTGGTAGTAATGATGCTGGGTCTATGAACTGATCATGTCAACAAACACGCGAATGTCTCTAACCTATACCGCTAGACTCCTGAACTATGTCTTGAGTTGTGCCAACTGATGGCTGTCAACCAACAGCTGTTGGTGATGAGTCAAACGTGTTGGTTTCTTTGTTCGCACCGACAGCTTGGGTAAAGGTGTTGATCACAATCCCCGCCCCGAGCCCTGCATACGTTGCAAGGTATTTATGTGGACATTTGAGATTGCGGATGATCGAAAGACCATCGGTTCAAAAAGAAAAGGCAAGTATGGATATGTTGAAATACTACCTAGATAGTTTGATGTGGGCCCTTTGGGTGTCTTATGCCCCTGTTACAAGGGAGGTCGACCGTTGGTGATGGCTCGTCTTGGCTTCGGGAATCGTCGATCCGCGTCGATCACTCATGCAGCCTGCTTTTGTTTACAGGTATAGTATGTGCACTTGACTTGGGACATATGTAGGTTAAGTAAGAATAAGGCATAACAGTATTGGGTTATAATGACCATAAATAGTCTAAGGCGGCCGATCTTAATGGTTGCTAAGGTTCTGAGGCCTGCGGAATTACAGTATGTACTGTAGAACAATAGTAGTCTTTGATGTCTTGGGTTTTGGCTCATATCTGCTATTAGGTGACTGCTACAGCCGTTCCTGCTTCTGCCTTTTGACTTCTAGCTGCGTGAATTTTAATCTCATTTATTGTATTGACAACCTCGAGCGAAAATTCATCGCTGGAAGTGAAAGCCCTCTATTTAGACTCAACCCAGCCAGCCAGCCACTCACCAGCCCACCACCAAACTCACACACACACACACACACACA
>JABFFG010000224.1:0-101413 GCA_013623685.1 Fusarium transvaalense
AGGGGGAGGGGGAGGGGGAGAAGGAGGGCCAGGTGGTCCTCTAGGGCCAGGAGGACCAGGAGGAGGAGGAGGACCTCTAGGTCCAGAATGGCCGTGAGGACCAACACCAGGAGGACCTGGAGGGCCTGGAGGGCCTGCAGGAGGATGGCGCGGAAGAACAGATGCTTCCGACAGCGTCAAGCCTGATACAGCAGCCAGGAACAGGCTTAGTGTGTGTGAATGCATCTTGTAATAGCGTGCTGCGGGAGATGACAGGGTGCTGTTGTCTTCAAGGGCTGACAAGCTGGGCTTCTAGACTGTTGTTCTGGAAGGGAAAGAGGAAGCTCGTGAAAGACAGACTTGCATTGGTGGCTTGATGTGCAATAAGACATGTCGATCACATCGGCTCAGCTGTTCTTTAAGAGCAAAGTCATGGTGGGCCAATCCTCGCATAATGTTCGGGGCTTCACCCATGCCAAATGCGACGACCAACATGGCTATGCCTGCAGCAATTTGCCATTTGTCTTGGGGTTGGCCGATGGTCGATAATTAGATCCGAAGAAGGTCCCCGGAGCTCCGCCTGAAAACTGGGCTGTTAAGGCCGTTATACTGGGCTGGTGAGAGGACAACAAGAGCGAAGGCACACCATTGAAGGAATATGCTTTGGCTAGGTCTGTCGATCACTTCCACATTTCCTCTCCAGCGCCGACACAAGCGTGATGATCCTGTTCAGCTCCCCCACCATAAATCTGCATCTTCGAGTCATTCAAACAGCTGAACGGACATTGTTGGAGTTCTCTTTTCTTCTAAAATCTCATTGCCTCGGGGGTCAGCTATAACTACTGCAGTCGATATCCATCGTACCGTCTGTCCGCCGGGTTTAGACCAGATCCTCCGACGCTAGGTCCAATATTAGAGTCCAAAGCCTTGTCCGGATCCTCTTATTTCCGAGAGCATTTAGAAGATAGAGAAGCCGTTGGGGGACCCTCGACATTAAAGTAGAGTGAAAACGGGCACACAGGGTCGCAACAGCAACTGCGTTAGGCCTAGCTTCACCTGATGAGCGCTAGGAGATGTCTCAAACTGACCTAAAATCGGCCGACATTTGCTCCATAGAGAACCAACATGTCATCCTTCGCTTGGAGACGTTGCGTGATTAAGATACAGCCCCGACGCTTGTACGGAAAGATTCCTAGAATAGTCTCTCTTGATCTAGAATAAACGGGAGCCGGGTTCGCGGACATTCTCCCGCAGTTTACCGGTGGGGAAATTGGGAAGGGATTTTCGACTAGTACCACTTGGCATTTTGACCATGGCTCGCTCGGCTACCGCGCTGGTTTCCCCTGTGCTGTGTTGGGTTAATATTCGTATGTAATAATGTTACCAAGAGAACTAGAGTGACGCCGGCGGTCTTTGGTCAGCTTCCTTCGTGTTGCAATTTGGTGGGCTTGCAACAAGCCACCATCTGTCTGTCCGTGCGATACACCCCGCGGCCGCTGTCAACGGATTTTGAATGGGCAGAAGAGGAATAAGGAGAGTAAAAGAGTGCGAGAATGGGGGATTAGTAGCAAGGTTAAATTCTGTTCCCACATTCTCCATGTGATTTACATCCTAGCTTCGTGGGAAATTGTGAATCCCCCCTTTCAGGGTTACATTCGGTTGCAGGATTCCCCCACCAGTAACGTTGAAGACAAACAGGATGCAACCTGGTCTCTGTATTTTCTCAGTTTCGAACAGATGAGATCTCCAAACCCACGGTTCATGCGCATGTGCGTTTCTGCCGAGCGGCCGGATCTTCACAATTACTCTCTCTTATCTACCAACGAAGACGAGTATGGCAATGATCATCCCCATTTATCCTTCATGCCCACGTGGATTCCATCTGCAACAGCAAGGATTTATTGTCGTTTCACCATGTCCATTTATCACAAGAGCGAAGGATCCTGCGTTACTGATGAAAATCTCCGTCACTTCGGCAGCGCGTTAGAGCCTAACATGCATCTCCCGGCGCGGCCGCTCAGGCTAAGGGGCATTTTTTCTGAATTGCCTAGTCCCTAGCAACACACGCATGTTTACCAATTTGATTGGCGGCGCTCCGATCGTCATAGCGGAATATACGAGTCGCATCAGCCACCAGCGCCGAGCTAATGGCACTTGTAAAACTGGTGGCGTGAGACGTCTTCAGCATCCGATCAATGACTGCATCGTTACAGAAAGGGGTTCCGCCATTAGCTAAACTCTGTCCTGCTTTAGCTGCAGCCCTAACCCGGCTGCCGGGTGGATGCGCCATCAATGCGCTGGCCCAAAAGTCCCCCCCAGCGAATCCCTCCAGCTTCTTTCGGTCATTTTGCCAATTTTTCCCACACCTGCTGCTTATGGCATGATGGACCTCGGTGTTGGAACTCACTCTCCTTCCAAGGTTACTCCTGGTTTGACGCAACATATGAGTGGCGCACTGGGGCAGCATTGACGATCAGTGAGACGATATATAACACCTCAGGCCCAGGGGTATTCCACTGTAACCAGGATTTGTGATGGAATTTTGGATCGGCGTTGGTTCTCAGAGTTTTGTACCCCATTGAACCCGATGGTCTCAAGATTTCCTTTCTTTTTAATACCTTGTCAATTCCTACTGTGAGAAGGTCGCAATGGAGGATGAGCGAGGAACTCGCTTGCTTGCAAGCATCTGGACGTTGGCGCTTCTGAGTCTTATTTTGTTGTTCCTGCGTATCTACTGCAAACGATGGCGAGGCAAAGGATTGTGGTACGATGACTGGTTTCTCATCGCTGCTCAGGTGAGTTGGAGCTACCTAACTGAAGCTACATGATATCGGAGCTTTAGACGCTAACCAGTGGATTTGCTCCGTCTTTTAGGTGACGCTAATGATCTCTGTTGCCATCAACACGTATCTGGTATCTCTGGGATTCGGTCGACATCAAAACACCATCAGCGAGGACAACCTCAGGAAGATCAACCTTAACACAATCGTCGGTGCGGCTTTCGGAATCATCGCAACAACGACTAGCAAAACGTCCTTCGCTATCACCTTGTACCGAATCGCCACCAACGTATGGATGAAGTACTTCCTCATCTTCGTCATTGTCACGATCAATGTCTCGATGAACCTGGTTTGGATCTTTGGTCTCGCCAAATGCTCGCCTCTTGCCCGCGTGTTCGATAAAAAGGTGCCTGGTACATGTTGGGATCCAAAGGCGCTACTTCAGTTCCAGCTATTTGCTGCATGTGAGTCTCTCGTGGGCAATTAATGAGGTATCCCATCAGCTGACTCGATCCAGACTATTCGGCTGTTCTCGATTTTGTATTGGCACTCCTTCCATGGGCCATTCTAATGCGAATGACTATGCGACGACGAGAGCGACTTGGAGTCGCTGTTGCGATGAGTTTGGGTGCTATGTAAGTGTATTTCGCTTCACTGGACATGTGTCTTTGCCAGCTAACATCCCTTCCAGTGCTGGTATCACTGGTATCGTCAAAGCTGTCCTGGTCGTCAGCATGAAGAGTCAAGATATCACCTATGACCGTGTCGACCTCACAATCTGGACCTTGACGGAACCTGCCGCCTCTATCATGGCTATCTGTATTCCCGTATTGTATGTTTCTCGCCCTTTCTAATTTCACCAATGGGTTGAAACTAACTCAGAACAGGCGAATGCTGTACCGCGAACTCAAGTCGAGCTCGAGAAGCTACAACAAGAACAAGACCAATACGACTCCAAACGATCACGAAACGAGGAATACAGTCCCATCTTCGGCGCTCAGAGCATCCAGACGATACGGTCCCAACTCGCGATACGGCCGAAATTCCGTCGTCATCATGTCAGGCTGGCAAGAGTCACAAGAACACCTACAGGATTCCGACGACAGCATCAGCGGAATCAAGATATCCGCGAGTTCAGGGGGTGTTTTAAAAACGGAAGAAGTCAGAGTTCAACACGAGCGGATGAGCACTTTCAGCGACGAGAACTCAATAGAGTTGAGGAACTTGCCGCAAGCGCAGGTCAAAGGCGGTTATCAAAACCATGATCGAACGCCTTCTTTCTAAAACTTACTCCTTCCCCTATGTATTGTCTTATTATATATTTATGATACCCCTTTACATTATAAGCAACAGCCATTTTCCTCCATGGGTGAAATTCAAGTCTACCAAGTCATTTAGTCAGATACAAACAAACGTAGGCAGGTCAACGATCCAAAGTGGCGTCGGCTCAGAACTTAAGCACGGTTCGTTCCGCTTTAGCTCCAAATACTGGAATTTGACCCAGGCACCATTTGATGCTTCTGGAACGCTTCTTTGACATGGCGTACCCACCTACTCTAATAGAATTCAGCAGATTGACGACATTAAGCGCGGCACCAAATTTCGGGGATTTGGCATTTACTTCCCGGCTGTGTAGAAGAACAAAATGTCAGAAGGCGGCACCGAAAACTCTCTTTGTATCTCTCTAAAGGCCTTGCTTTTTTGACAACTTTCCTTCAGCTACTCGAGGTTTCTGTCTAGGGGCTCAATAAAGTAAACCTCATACAGTATGCATTATGATTCATAAAAGTAAATTCATAGTGTACAGTTACTAGTACAGCCACAAAAAATAGAGCCTCCTTAGCTGCTATGCTAAAATAGTCGCAGGTGATGTCTTGACATCATTAAAATTTCCGTGGAATTCGACACAGGTAGCGTACGCACTAGCAACCGTGGGTCAAGCAATCTCGATAACATCTTACAGATGACACAAAGCGGGACAATAGTGGTTAACATATCTTAGCATCTCTTAACGCCTCGTCAAAGATTTAAGCTAACACGGAAAGTATCGTAGGCTTGTGGGTAACACCCAGATTTGGGTGTCATTGCTTCTAATCTAAAATGGATAAGTTTTGCAATAGTGAGCGCCCTGTATCGTTCTGGTATTTCATATGCGTATTATCTTCAACTGGTTTCCTATCTTCATATTGATGTTTAGAGATGTGTCAGATCTGCACGACAAAGTCTACTCTTCACTCTAAAGATACTATCATTACTAGGCTTATAGTAACGTATCTTTTTTGAGGCAAGTAAACTGCCATTTGATAGAATGGTGTACTTCCGCATGAATTCAACCTCAAATATGTGCTTACTTATATAAATAAAGATCTGGCCCACAACCGGCAAGAGTCGCTAAACTTAGGACACGCTAGTATCTCATGATGATAGTTGATCAACACGTGACCTTAATTGAAACACGCGAATCCCGATCTTCGAATTACTCGACTTCGAAGCCGTAGCTGCCTTTCATAGTGGCCAAATACTAGTCCTTCACATTTCGAAGGAGCCTATATGATGACGCTGACCAACTTGAGCATAATGGCAACTGTCAATTCCCCTTTGCTCAGCCTTCAACACAGTCTCCCAACATTTCAGTCGCTTGATCGATGACGAAATGGCTAATTATGAATAGTGAGTGCTCATTAACATCAAGGATCACATCTCAGAGCGATAAATAGACTTCAAGAAGAACTTGTTTATATAATGCATAAGTTTGTACGGTCATATAAGAGTAGATACATGAATCACACAGCTCTGCTGCATGTAAAAGTTTGAACCGACTCGCGGCAGCCAAAGAATATCAGAGTGGTGGGCTGCTCATTGCCTTACTCCTTGGTCTCAAATTCAGTCCGGGACTAGAAACCACCTGTCTGAATCGTCGTGGAAACCTCTTAGATGCTCTCGACATCAGGGCCGGGGATATCGTAAGAGCTGAACTGTCCGTAGAGGTTGAAGAGGATACCGGGATCCTGAGCGGTGTAAAACCTGGTGAAGTCGCCACCGTTAAGAGCCCTGGAGCCGCCACCAGTGACCTTAAGGTTGATGCACTGGGGGTAGGCCTGGGCACCGTTTCGCTGGCCGGCGGAGTGAAGGCCAATGATCTCGTGTCGGAGAACATAGTTACCGGCCTTGAGGTTTCGGGGGACGGTGAACTTCCAAGAGTTACCGTCACGGATGAGCTGGTCGGATGCCCACTCGCCAGGGTTGCTGCCAGAGATGAGACCCTTCTCAGCGATCTTGGTCCATCGGAGGCTTCCCTTGTTGATACTGGAGAAGTCTCCGCTGACGGGAGCGAGGTACTCGGTAACGGGACCGTGGTGAGACTCGGGCCAGGTGTCCCACTTCAGGGTGACAACATCGCCAGCAGCGACAGTGACAGCGTTGCTGACAGGTCTGGCGTTCTTGTGGCAGATGATATCAGCAGAGCCAAAGGCAGCGGGCTCGACGAAGCCATTGTCTTGGTTTCCAGCAGCCCAACCGACAGCGTCGGAGGGAGCACCATGGGGAATGCCACCAGTGTACTCCTTGCCGCCAGCGACAACCTTAGCAACGTGGCCGTGAGCGTTGACCGAGCTGGCGAGGAGAGCCACGGCGGCGAGGGAAAGAGTGTTGCAGTGCATTTTGATGGTTTGGAGACTGGAGAAGGTCTGTTGGGCAAAGTTGTAATGTTGGAAAGACTGTGAGAGGCTTGTTTGAGAGGCTGTGGTGATATTGACTTGAGGAGATTATTCCATGGTTTATATATTCGAGGTCTATCAGCTCGATGGATCGTTTATTCCATCAAGATGAGTCTATACACAAAACAAAGTCCCGTTTTGTCGACGGAGCCAAAATGAACCTGGACGAATACGTGCCATTCACAAAGGAGATGCAGCGTCCGCGATTGCCCAACTGAGCCATGATCGTCATCGGATACAACACTAAAGGCGATATTAAAGGAGGGTTGCCCTACGTAGCAGCCAAGCAAACTCGAGTGGTCACTGGCATTAATTCGGTTTATAGATGAGCCAACCACAACTCGGTATTGTCGGCCATCGGACAGAGAAGCCGGCAGTCGATTCGCTGTGGACATGTTTCAGGAACAGTCACTGACCAAGGCAATTCGGAATTGGAACCCGTTTTTCCCGGGCATGTTAAGCCAGTCACACCTTGGCGAGATCCGCTTTGAAACGAGAGTGGCTACAACGTCTACTGAAAGCTTCAGATTTATAGTTCACGATGGCCTTTTAGTAAAACAGCTTGTTGTTATATCATTCGTGGAAATAAAGAGCTTAAATTAACTTGTCTCGCGGCTCTTGTGTCTGTTGAATTACGAGGGACGTCCCGCATCCAGAGTGTCGTATCGCTGTGCATCGCCCGGCGCCCTAAACTTTGTTTCCCGAGAGGTTGGTTAAGCATGAATTGCAATGCAGGATCCAAAATCACTCCGAGAACTTGGGATGAACAGCATTTGCGGCGCAGATAGCTGCAGGTCAGACAGCAAGAATAATCACGAATACACACATCCATTCGGAGCTTCTTGCACAGTTTTCCTGAAGTTGTGGCTGGGCAAACACAGGATACGCAAGCCGCCACATGCACATGAGGCAATCGAGGAAACAGATCGAGAGGCATGGATGAGGGTTCCAGATGTCATCGAGTCATGATCCAATGGCAGTGGAGAGGGTAGAGAAGCTCCAGCCAACTTGGGATAAATTTTCCCGGATCCCTGTTTCAACGTTACAAATTTGGCGGCCCGATGTTTCCACACATGGTTTTTAATTAACAAGAGACAATCAAGCAGCCAAGCAGTTCGTTTTCTTTACTTCTTGGTGTTTTTGCCTCTGACTCGGATAGACGGGACGAGATGATTGTTTGAAACGACATCCAGTGAGGTTGTCGACAATGCCTAGAATTTGAAGGTCATCTGATTATGCTGGCATTGCATTCGAATTTCCATCCTGGTTTCAGGCTGAATCAAATGGCGTAAACTCCCTTTCTCGATGATTCTATCACTTTAGGACTCAATTCTAGTGTGGTGATACAGAGATTAAGCATTGCCGCTATCCAGTAAGTCTCAACTCTGTTTCTGGTATAATCTGATCTTGCACTGAAGATAAGCACATACGACCAAAGGTAGTGGAAAATACGGGATCCCGTCCGCTCTCCCATAGTCAAGCCACTAACCGGCGGATTAGTAGTTGGGTCGGTGACGACCAGCGAATCCCCGCTGTTGTATGTAAAATTATCTTTTTGCCATTTCCGACAAGCATGAGGAATTCTCGAGACCCATTACTTTTTGGCTTGGCTGACCAACCGTGCAGGGCACGTGAGACGGTGGATCGGGAGATCTCCTTCCGGCACCAATTTTGACAGTTGTTAATCGCTTGATGTAACGCTATGCTTGATCACGCAAGGTCTTACCCTAGAGGTTTGTTTACATACTGTTAATTTGCAATGGAAGGATGTCAATTGTCAACCAATGTCCGGAAACCGTTCAGATAATCAAATGTTTATTTTCTAGCCTTACTTTGTTGTACTGGTGAGGTTTTGTAGGCTTTTGGATAGTTAGTGTTCACGCACTTTGAAATCCACAGCTGATCTTTAAGAAAAACACCGTCTCGATAGAAGAAACATTTCTGGTCTGCGCCATTTAATCTCAACCACATGCTCTTGAATATTGGCTCAGACATGGAATCTACTATAGAGTTTGTCCAAGCCTGGCACAACATTCGGACTATGTCACGGTAACATTAAGAATACCTCGTACTCTGACACGTGCATCAAAAGCAGAACTTGGCAAACTTTACATGAGATTGCATGGCAAATCTGGCAGCCGCGTTCAAACTCTATTCCACGACATGGGTTGCAGTCTTTCTAAGATACCTACCTCACGATACTGTGGAGGATTATTTCATGACAGAACACGTGAACACGTGGTCGACACGCTGCTCACTACGGCACCTCGAGCACATGTGTTGGCTGGGGTGCTTATATCATTCAGCAAACCTATCTAGCAATACAGATGGAACCTTCGACATTCTTCACTATACGAATAGTCTCTTCTTCACAACCCGAGCAAGCCCGAGCCAGCGATGAAAAGATTGAGCCCAAGCAAGTGCGCGTTCGCGTCACCTAGAGGCAGTGTAATACTAGGGACACTGTGGACGAAATCATGTGCAAGCACAGAGGAAATCGTCCGAGATCCAAAAATAGGAATAATCAATGTTGGTCTCCTTAGAGACCTTTCAGAGATTAAACTGAAAAGAACAGATACTACACTTGATCTAAGCCAAAAGGCAAAGAGAGCTAAGGAGAAAAGGAAAAGAAAAAAGCGTAGCTTGAGCGGGCTGGACGAGACTTTTATAGAGAAATATTAGGCGGTGAGACGCGACTAATGGCAGAATGATACGCGGCAAGCCAAACTCAGTCCCTCCTCAAGCCTCCCTAGTCGTGGTCGCGGTGATGAAATTCGGTGGCTGGGAAGCATTTCGCTAAGAACAAGCGACGCATCATCGACCAACGAGAGTCAAGTAGTGGATTAACTGGCTCCATTTACTTACTCATGACGATGATCAGAGATCCGTGGATGAAGGGAATATTCTTGCGCGATCTTGCCTCAAGGTTTCCTACCTAAGTCATGATAAGATAGGGTACATTTTACGCGTCGTTTCCCGACAGAGGCATAAGGTAATGTCGTCATTTTTGACATAAGTTAGTTACTTTAGTAATTTCTCGCTTGATTGTATTGTACGGTACAGACTACTCCCGGCATTTAAAACGCGTCGCTAGCCAGTAACCTCAGCCACTGTAGGCATCCCTTGGTCTAAAACGCTCCTTCCAGAGTCTTGGAGGGTGGCATTATCTCCCAGAGCAGTCTCGAAATTCTCTTCAGCATACTGCTCGGCATCAAATCCATGTATCCAATCCTCTCTTGGAAATCCAATGCTGCTAGGATCCTTCTTGACCTTTTCCCAATCAGTCTTATGCCATAGATCCCTGGTCGATTCCCCAGTCTTTTGGACAGCTCTGACGCGATCGTATCTAAATAGCGTGTCAGTAACGCGAGCATTGGGAAATGGTACAAGCACATACCGGAGATTTTGATGAGCCTTTAGCGCTCCTGGTACGTTCCCTTTGCCAGCGCGCTTGAGGCAGACAGCAATCGTTACGCCATCCTCCATAGCCTGCGTAGCACCTTGAGCACTGGTCGGGAGAAATGGATGAGCAGCATCTCCGAGTAACGCGATGCGTCCTTTTTGACTAATCCAAGTTGGTAGCGGGTCGCGATATACCAACTTCCAATCAACGACCGAAGGTGTCTTTTCGACAATCGCTCGGCACGTAGGATCCCAGTCCTTAAGAAGCTCTAGGACTTCTTCGATCTTACCAGGGAATGACCACGATTCATCGATGTCATGATCATCTTTATGAGTTAGAACCCAGCAGCAGTCCTGCCCACCCTTGAGGGTCGAAAACAGGAAATGTACGTCTTGCCCAATCCACCCGTTGAAGGTGTCACCATTCTCGCAGAACTCCTTTGTACGAGGATCCTGGATCATGTCTTTGTTTGAGAACCTTGAATCCCTAGTCAGCTGTCTTGGTACCTTCTGTTCCAGATATACCACGTACCAGGCTCGCCAAACCGCGTAACCACTACTCTTGGGTTTGTCGACATAGCCCAGAACAAGCTCTCTTGCCTTGGACCTCACACCATCGGCGCCAATCACAACATCGCCAACGACCTGATTAGAGCTTTAGCAGACTGGACATGTGCAGCTGAGACTGACACAAACCTTTTCTCCGTTCTTTAGAATGATACCCGCAGTCGCCTCATTTTCGAAATACTCAGACACTCGCTGACCAAGGTGGATGGGAATACCAAGCTCCTCGCGTGCGTAATTGAAGATGATCTCATGTAGCTCGCCTCTATGACCATTCAGAACTGGAGCTTCGGGGTTTGGTGGTGGTCGCTTCTGATGATAGACGACTTCGCCAGTGTCCCATTTGTGAATTCGGAAGCCATAGTCTTGGATGTTGATACACAAAGGACGCAGCCTGGCTACGATTTCACCGCCAGACCATCGGTGAAAGATTCTGCCAGCGTTTCCTCCGAAAGATATGATGTCGCCAAGAACTTTGAGCTCAGGGAAAGACTCGTAAATCTCGACATCGTGTCCTTGTCGATGACATTCGATGGCAGCTGTCAATCCGCCGAACCCAGCACCGACAATAATGACTTTGATACCTGACTTGCTCGCTGACATGATCTGGATGGAAATACCGATAGGATTTGAGGCCGTGAGAGTAACTTCGTGCATCACTTAAGCCATCGTCAATGTAAGTCGGATATCATCATCCTTGCCAGGTAAGCCGAGGTCTGTATGTCCGGGCTGTTCCCCGCACATGTCGGATCAGATCTGCAACCAGCATCCTTCTATGGTCAACAAGCCAATTGGTCATGCTATTGTAATAAACACTCGCTACTACCGGCGGAGGATCTTGACTTCTTCGATGATAGCAAGAGCCAATAAGGACTGTCAGAAATGGTGTTAACCATGTATTTAGACGCGTTGCTGAAAGCGGAACTCTAACAGAGAGTATCTTGTGACTTTGCTATCACTAGTTTAGCTGTAAGCCAAGCGTCATTATCTGGTGCTTTAGATTCAACTGTTCGAAAGTCAAACAGCTTGCCTCTTGAGATCTGCTGCAACATGCATGATTGAAGGAACAACCCCGCAGTCTTGGCTGTCATGTCATTGCTTTGTCAGTCCATGTCGGCAAGATCAACGCAGATAACAAAGAGGGAGGGGACAGATACAACAGTAAAAACGACCGCGGCAAATAAGTCGGCAATTAGGGCTGGAGCAAACATCTTGTTCTCTCCTTGGCAAGCCGCCAATTGGCGAATGACAAGCTGGCAGTGCATGCATGAGAGCAGCCATGTCGCGGAATTGAGCTGAAGATGAGGTAGGCGAAGTGTTTGAGACAAAATCTAGACCAGCCAAGGGACTGACTCGCTGCATGAGAGAAACTCTATGGCTTTTGAACGTGATCACAAGACTACCTAATAGAGTGTTCTTCCAAGGCACTGGGCAATAATCAATTATACTGACAGTTTAGCCTACGCCAAGCAATACGACCAACACTCCGGATATGTTTCTCCTAACATAGTTTCGGTTATGCACCCCGCACATCGGCTAAGGATGAAAGCCCCGTCTATATTTGCGCTAGTTAAGAGATCTGCATATTGTGACGAATCCAGTATAGCTGTAAGCCTCCAGATTGTCTTCTTGAAGTTGAGATTTGGATATGAAAGGAAGGGACAGATGCAGGTCTCTTGAACTTGTTCCCGAGACTCATCCTTTCCTTGAAACTCTCCGCATTAGTACAACTGGGAGAAATGGCCGTTGCACAACAGGATACCATTCGCGCCCACTGGCGATGTTTCGTCGCCTGTGGAATTATCGTCCTATCGCCCTTCCAGTATGGTCTCGACTTTGGTCTTATTGGAGGACTCCAAGCCATGCCTGGCTTTCTCCAAGTGAGTCTCATAAAGACACACCGTATAGCTATCGACTCGCGAGACACTGGTATTGACTCCCTTTCTTCAGGTCTATGGTTACGAAGACCCGACAACCGCGATCGGATGGAACATCTCGACCACTAGACAGCAGCTCATCTCTTCACTGATGACACTGGGTGCTTTCATAAGCTCCAGTCTTGCTGGCTTCGTGGCGGCAAAACTGGGTAGGAAGATGTGTCTCAGACTGGCCTGCCTACTTTGTGCCATCTCGAATGTTATCATGATGGCTACAACAGATATTGGCCCACTCTATCTTGGTCGACTACTCATCGGTCTGGCTAATGGGTACTTCATGACATTCTCTCAGCTCTATATCCAGGAGACCAGTCCTGCCAAGTACAGAGGACTATTTTTGACTGCGTTCCACCTCTGCACAACATTTGTAAGTATTGGAGACACTCACCGATAACTTGACGGACTGACCTCTGTTATCTAGGGTACACTCATCGGAACAATAATTGATTGGACAACTGCCAAGCGCCCAGATCGCTCAGCATACCTTATCCCTCTTGGGATGATCTATATTGTTCCTGTTATCATTTTCAGTGCTCTTTGGTTTATCCCTGAATCCCCACGATGGCTCATCCTTCAAGGACGGTACGAAGATGGCCTCAAGTCACTGGGCTGGCTGAGGCCAGATGGAGCAGACGTGGAAGCGGAGCTGGCTGATATCCGACAAGCCATTGACACAGAAAAAGCTTTAGCCAGTGGCGTTGGAGTACTGGACATGTTCAAGAGCCCGGTTGACAGAAGACGCACCATGATATCGGTATGCGCAGTTCTTCTGCAAGCTGCTTCGGGTTCTATGTTTATCATCGGTAAGTATCAACCCATACTTAGTGGGATGTGGTGCTGACCAGATTGCGACAGCCTTTAAAGCATATTTCTTCGCCATGGCACAAGTACAGGATCCCTTTGCCATGAGCAATGTCCTCAGCACAGCGGGCATGACGGCAACCATAATTAATGCTTTTATCGTTGTACGATATGGACGACGTCGTGTCCTCTTACTCGGCGGCTTGACAATTGCTGGCTTCTTCCAGCTCATCATCGCAGTTGTATATGACAGAAACCCAGGCCAGATTGTCACTGGTAAGGTCCTTGTTGCACTTTCGTGTTTATACATGGTGGCATATAATGTAAGTGACTTCGTAAACCGATTTAAACGATTCAAGACTAATCATGGATAACCAGGGTATGATCGCCCCGTACTCATGGCTTGTTGCTGGAGAAATTCCGTCGCAGCGCCTCCGAAGTTATACTTTCGGTTTTGCTGCAGCAGCCGGGTTCCTCGGGGCTTGGCTCATCACTTTTACGGCACCATACTTTATTAACCCGAGTGCACTGAATTGGGGTCCCAGATACGGATACATCTGGTTCCCTTCATGCATGATCTGTGTTGTCTGGGTGTACTTCTTCCTACCCGAAGTCAAGGGCCGTACCCTCGAGGAGATAGATGCTATGGTACGTTGTATACAAACAGAACACCTTGCCTGCTGGTTGACTGACCGTCTTCGTCCCATAGTTCAACGAGAAACTTCCAGCAAGAAAGTTTCGAACCTATCAAGTACCACAGAATGTCCCTGGAGAAAACGTGGGAAAGTCAAGCATTGAGTTAAGAGTAGTCGAGGCTGAGAGGGTCTAAGATAGAGAGTATACGTCTCAACCGTGGGGGTAGGTTTGCAAATATGATTCACGTGCACTTCTATAGCTTATTACCCAATACCATGCTGGGCCCACTCCTGTTCAGTCTCTGTGAATATCTGAATTTGTCGATGAAATATCCCGTAGCCATTTAAAAACTAGTAAATCACGGCAATACGCACTGCTTGATCTCAGTAAAATCCCTTGCAGTCACACTCACGCTCCTCGATACGAGAATACCAGACCACAGCCCATCGGGTACCTCGGCAAACTGGGCATGGGCACAGACGTTCCCCCCCATAACGTCTATATACATCAAGGCAATAAACGGTGTGGCCAAATGAAGTGCAATGAGCCCATCGGTTTGTACATTGGTCTATAAGATAGTATGGTATCTCAACTCGGTACGTCCCTCTGCCTCGGCAATACTCACAGTTGGGGTTGAATCTCTCCTCCGCCTCAGGACTTCCTCCATGGGAGCTGGCATCTGCGCCAGGACACATCAAGTTAAGAATAACAGAGTTTTGATCGTGGTTGAGTTGTTGTTTCAGTTGGGCTCTGAGGCAAATTTTCATTTTTTCAATATGGCGTAGATCTCAACTATTGAAACCCTGGAGTTATATAGGTGAGAGTGCATGCTATTCACGAATCACCGTTCTCAACGGAGCTCCTTACAATCTACATTAAAAAATCACTCAAGTATATTTACACTGTGGGTCTAATATGTTGGAGTTACAGACCTACTTTCCAACCGTAAGTGAATAGTTTAGCTTTACTCAATCCGACGTCAAGAGTAGACACTACTATGCCACATCACCTCTCCTTAATTATACGGCAACGTTATCGATCATTCGTAGCTGATAACTATTGAAGTGTAGCCCGTATTTTTACATTCTTTGGGCCTTTCACTCATAGTTAACCAAAGTAGTTATGTCTAAGCTGATGAACGGCTCAAATCTGACAGATGGTCACCCAAAGCAAGAAGTTCACTAACTGACTCAAAATTACTACTGATTGATGCATTTTAGAGTTCAGATGTAAGTGGAGATGATCGAGTTCCTGCAGTGAAGCGGTCCAGAAGAAACGGCAGCTCTGCTGGTAGTTTATAGAGTTATTCTCTTCGGATGTCTTTCGGCTTGCATTAGAGTTATGTATACTGGTACTGCATAAATAAATAGTGACTAGTTTGTGTTTGATCTTCTCCATAATCTCCGTTAGTAAACGGAGGATTGATACTAGGCTAAGGCGTGTGACTGGCCTTACGTATTACCGAGAGCCAGACGGATTCTGCAACTGTCCCAGGCTGCGCCTTGGCTTCAAGCTAAAATAGTTGAAAGGTCAGGAATTGCTACCGAGGAATGAGAAACACCAATGTGAGTCGCGCTGATCCATCTTCGCTGCTAGCTATCCTGCATCATGGGCTCATCAATGACGTTCTAAGAAGAACAACTTATCACTATCCAACATGAGAAAGTCGGGCACAACCTTTTTCTTCCTCATCAACGCGCCACAATGCTCCAGTAAATACAGCCAGGCCCCTTTAGCAAGGCAGACTGCCGACTCTCAAGAAGAGTTAGTGTCTTTCCAGGCCTAGCCTAAGGCGGTCGATACTGCAAGGGCCAAAAGCTGAAAATCTAGATTGGTCTCGTGGCGTTCACAATTAAGGTTAAAAAGTAGTTTCGCTTAAAGAAGCAACTGTCAACAAATCAACTCCCTTGATTGGGCCCTCATAGGTGACCAATTCCGTAACATGGAATGAATGGGTAGTTGTGGCTGCTGGTTGAGCTGCAGGGCTGAGCATGTCACTCCCATTATTGGTCTTTTCAGCTGAAAGACTTTGTGCATGCTGCGGTCAGGGGTTTCTGTTTGCGAAATGGTATAACTATCTGTCTTGGGAACCATTGTACAAGCATCTCGTTTTTAGAAAATCTTCGATCTTTTTCGATATAAGCTATGCGTCGTTACGAGAATCTCCCACTCCTGGCCTCGGTATTTGTAGCCCCGGTTTTTGCTGGACCTGGCCAAGATCTTAACGCCATTTGCAAATCCACTGAAGGTGTATATGGATGTGAAGAATACATCGAAGTTCCATATGGCTCAGAGCCAATCACGACATGCTTCAACACAAGTCCTTGCGGTGTCAAGGTTTTGACTACCAACCGGAACATCTGCGACCTTGTGCAGGAGGCACTACCAAGCGATGCAAACTATATCGGCGGGTACACTGCCTGGTGCCACCGAGCACCAGAGGCTATGACTGCGATCAAGACCGATAAATCTGTTTGGGTTGATGGAATACTTAAGGAAGCCGAATATGTCCCTTTGGCTCGTGCCCTAGGCATGGAAGAAGTAAGTAATGGTTTCTTTCTCGTGGCCCTTTTCTCGCGATCGACATTACTGACACTCCAGCAGGAGTTTGCAAACCAAGGTCTTCCGTTCCAGAACAACAAAGCCTCTGCTCTGGCTAACCAACTTGCAAACAAGGATGGATGGACTGTTCTCAAAGGAGGAGAGGTGTGCTACAGAACTTCCCCTCTCAACCCGAAATCGTAGACTCACCAACTTACAGATCACCACACCAAACTACTTCGACTTGGTCCAGCGCCTCATAGGCTACCAAACCTGCAGCTCGGGTGATTGCTCAGGAACTGCACTTCAAGAAGTGATGGACTGGTTCATAGAATGGATCCCTCGTGGTACCGAAATCAGAAACGGCAAACTTTCCACCATGCTCAAGGATTGGGAAAAGACCTTTGCGACACCTTACAAGAATAGGATTTATGCCATTAAGAACGGAGCGACTACTGTACAGACACGCGTCAAGACCGTTTTTACAAAAGTTGACTCGATCAAGAAGAGCATCTGCACGAAGAGCGCATGCACTGGGAAGACTGCTTCAACCTATCTCAAGAATGGTCGGTTATCCCCTTGACCTAATTTTATGTGCTCATCTTGCTAACCCGGTGTAGTTGCAACTACCCTCCAAGCCATTAAGGACCTTTCCAATATCGTTGCAGCCGCGAGTAAGGCAGATGAGCAGCGAAAGTACATTTATTACAATTTCGCCGGCAATATTCAAGCGTCGTACAATCTTCCATCAGAGTATCTTGTTCCGAACCATCTTAGTGATCTTCTTGATGATGGGAAGCTCGACACTCTTCGCGGTATCATGCATGGTTTCGGTACAGTCACATCCGAGCTGGACATGTACGCTAACGACATAAAGAGGAGTCTGACACCTCTTATCCTTCTCACCAAGCATGAGACCAGATCCCGCGAGGCACTGAAGAAGGTCAATAACCAGCTTACACAGAACTGGAAAAACAATAAGGAACTCTCCAAGACCGCTTCATCCCGAAAGGTTCGCGATGGCTTCATTCAGATCCAGTCCCTGCTCAAAAAAGAGCTTCAAGGCTCACTGACCACCCTGATCAACGCCCTCGATGCTTTTGATAACGACTTCCTCAAGTTCCCACTGAGGGGCAACAAGATGGAGATTGCGTGGGGTGCAGCTCCGTATGACCGTTGGATTAACCTGCAATTCAAGTACCCGTGCAGAAAGGAAGTCACAAAAACTTTTACCGAAGAAGGCTTTTCTGAGGACTTTACGTGGTCAACATTTAGTCCTTGCACTTTCACCGCTCAGAGGGTCGATCTACCTAAAGGTTGGGTTCCTTATATCAAATATCGATTTGTCAAGGGATGATTGGGCTTGGTGTCAGGCAAACTACGTTTGGTAGGGGGATGTTCAAAGATCTGCAGTCCGTACTTTCTAGCGGCGAAGTTAATAGATCAAAGACGTTATGGATAGCAGTATCGGAGATTCAAGTGACTTTATTAATGGGTGTGGAGATAATTAATGTTGTTTCAGTCAGACCTGACCTCGCTTCAAAGACAATACGTTGCATTGCAACACATATATCCACTGTCGTCTATGGGTAAACCTCGTCCCGCCCAGATGTTGCCACCCTGGCAAATATGCCCGATTGTCAATGATTCGGACCTGGCTGATCAATAGGCATAGCCTCCTTCGTCTTCGTCTGCCTGATCCTGTACACAAGATGCACACATGACGTCGTCGAACTTGGTCAGATGTGTCTTGTTGCATTTCTTCTTATCCTCGGCATCACACTCCTTCGTTTCGATGATAACTTCGAGGAACTTCCTCTCGTCTGAACAGACTGGGCATTTGATGCCACCGTTGGTGATACGACACATAGTAAAGTGTGAATACTTGTCAGGTTTGTGGTGAGTTTAGTAGTGGTTTTGATTCCTGGTGTTGCTGTTCAGGTGCTTTGTTGAGGTGACTGTGCGAGTTGGATGATGAGGACGGGGGAGTCTGGACTTTCGTCACAGATTTATATTATGATGTCTCGTTCGGACCTCCGTGATCCACTTGACTATTGGACTGACACTGACACCGATATTCACGACATGCTACTGTCTGTCTTGAGCGTTTTTGCTTGGGTTCACTATAGCTAACAAACACAGTTAAACACGACATGCTACCAAATGAGCTTAATCACAAATATAGCCTGGCGATTCACGATGTATTGGGCCAGTAATTAGCGCGGCTTCGCCAAGACAGCCTCCTTGATTCAGTCTCACGACGTAATCTAGTCTCTGATGGTGATCAACTACTCATAGAGCTAATAGACTGAAGACAGTTCTTCAATTCACAGTGGATGCTAAGTAACAGCGGCCTCAGTCAAAGCCCGAAGTCCGATGGCGCTTGCTCAACGTTGTTCTTTTTTATTCTTTCATATTTTTTAACAAAAAATCTATGCATCTAAACTAAAGAGTCCTTAGGCAAAAGAGAAGCATCGCTCTCCTCCCAAGGATGTGATCTCTCAGCAGCTCGCACCATCTCGACATGCTTAGCGCTGCGGGGTGTGATGCTGTAAGCGTAATCGACAGGGTGGCTAATAAGTCCAGGTGTACCATCAATCACAACATCAATCTCCTTTCCGTCCTTGTCAACGGCCTTGCGCATGTTGAAAACAGCCAACAGTCGCGCACAAGTCATGAAAACACTGTCCTCGGCCAGATAACGACCAGGGCAAATTCGTCGTCCGTATCCAAAGGCATAGTCACTGGGATCAGGCTCGTTGCGAGGCTCAATGTATCGCTCGGGTTCGAAGGCGGAAGGTTCAGGATAGACTTCGGGATCATGGAGGAGAGCCCAGGTTGAGGGGATGAGATAAGTACCCTTGGGAATACGGTATCCTCCATACTCGAGCTCTTCCTCGGTCATGTGGGTTGTGGTAGTAGGGACAACGGGCATCCATCGGAGAGCCTCTTTGGATAGAGCGTGGACATAAGGCATATTTTCTTGATCGTCAAAGTTAGGCAGACGTTCACCTCCAGTGACACGGTCAATCTCGGCCTGGGCCTTCTTCTGAACTTCGGGGAACGAAATCATGGCAAGGACAAAGCTGCTGATAGTCGAGACGGTAGTGTCGGCACCGCCACCGTACATGATAGTAGCAGTGGCCTTGATAGCATCAATATCCTCCTTGGTAGGCTTTCCGCTACCGTCCTTGTTCTTGAAAGTTTTGCCCATAAGGTTGGAGACATATGAAGGTCGGTTTGTTCCGCTTGACATCTGGTTCATGACAAAACCGTACGGAATATCCAGAGCTTGGTCCGTAACACGTCGCCACTCCTTGGCAGTCTTCTTGAAACCGGTACCAGGGAACCAATCAGGAAGATTGTTGAGGCTGGGGATGATGTCGACGGCCCAGGAGAGGGGAACAAAGGCGTTAGAGAAGTTGGTCATCATGGTCTCGATGAGGCTGACGAGAGGATCGACCTTGTGAGGCTCGATATTGTATCCATAGATGATTCGCAAGATAATGGCGCTAGCTTCACTGTGACAGGTATTGATAAGCCTCTGCATGATGATTGTAACATCGTATATCAGGGCAAAACTTACGTCTTGATGTGCTTCTGGAAATCTTCGGGTCGTTCGATAGTTCTGATGAGGAAACGAAGTGATTCGAGATCCTGAGTGTCTCGGAATTCGGAACAGATCAACTTGGTGCCCATCTGCTGGTGCACCAGCTTGCGGTAGTATCGGAATTTGTCGCCGTAGGGGATAAGAGGAAGCATCACGTGGAAACCACAAAGCTCGCCCCCGAACTTTGCGCTGGGTCGAGAAGAGGTCTTGGTCGACCTCTTCTCGAGAAGCTCGTGCATAGCATCGGGACAGTTGAGAATGATCATAGGCTGACCGAGAATGTTGAGGGAGCTGATGGGTCCATAGAGTTCCTTATGCTTGGCCCAGTGCTTGTACTCTGCAGTTCCGGCAGGTGGGAGGTCGAGAAGGTTGCCGATAATGGGGAGAGGCTTAGGACCAGGTGGAAGAGGAAGACCTGTCTGCTTCTTCTTGGGGAATAGGACGTAGTAGACGAGGAGTGCGGCGAGAGCCACAGCCGGCAGAAGGAGTAATCCCATGATAGCAGAACAGCAACACAGGAAGTCGATACTATCGCGACTGACAGGACAAAAGAGGTATGCAGGCGAGAGCTATATATGGGTGTTTGGATAAACTACCGTAAACCCCCAAGACTTTCACAAGCTATTTTCTTATGTTGCGTAAGCTTCTGTAGTGAAACAGCTGTTAACTGTTCTTCCAGGCTGCTTGTATGTGGGGTCTGATACAAGGGCCTTCTTGCACCTCACCAACAAGATGCGAGTCAGCCAAGCGCTGCAACGTCGACGGTGCACATACAGACGGAAGAGCATTCTCAATTTGGCTCCTGGAGGATGGCCCCGATTCTTGCACCCTGTCTGCATACTGCATGCATTGTCTAGCTCGCAACTTGAGCCAAAGCTTCGCCGAGAAAGGGCAATGATATTCGTATCCCACGGCACTTTCTGAACCGCATTGCATATTAAGCGAGGGAATTCCAAGCCCCGTGGTAGCGAGGATCAAGGTTAACATGTGCGGCAATTAATCCTAAAAGCCTGTACGTACATACATATACATACACACATCAAGACGATCTCCGTAGATCTCCGCAAAAAAAAGGTGAGACGTGACAGTAAGACAGTTAGTATGTGCCGAACCAACATGTCGTTACGAAGGATCTCCAGCGAATAAAAATATTCGCTTTTCTAAGGAGGACCAACCGTGACGAAACGGCTTCCAGCCTTTTTGAGTTTATACTAGGGTTTCACACCAGGATTATTTACAAGGAACGGTCCGGGTTTCCTGCATTCAGACCAACAAGATCGTCAAAGTCTCTTACCGAATTAAGCAACGTGGATACAGTCGGTGAGGCGAGCGAAGCCCGTCGTAGAAGAAAAGAAATGTGATCAAGTAATTGGGACAAGAGATCTGAGGAGGGGGATAGCAATCAAGCCATGTAGCTCCCACGCAGCCACGCGACCATCAGATGAAAAAAACGGAAATGAAGCCTAGAAGAATGAATCAAGCTTTCCGAGACTCGAGACAGTTGCTTCAACTACCGTAACAAAGCGCTATAATAAGCTTCATTTGAACCGTCGACCGTTGAGACTGGGTAGATGGGCCAAATTTAGTGGACGAGTCATGGCTTATCAGCGCGTCTCCATTAATTTCTTTAGCAAAAACAGGGGACCTGACAAGGATCTCTCGTCCGTGTCGGTAGTTGGCGATCTTTTCGGAGGTTGATTCACCCGTTGTTAGAGCTAAAAAGAAGATCCCTCTCTGGCCAAACAGGGTCCCATGGAGGGATTGCTTTAATCGAGAGCCAATGAGTTGCGAATTGATGCAAATGGATTCTTCTAAATTAAGTTATTTTAATATTTTAGAGCAAAGCATTAAACCAACACCTGAAGAATACTGGGGGTAAACTCCACCATATTCCGTACGAAGCCGAACGTGGAGCAAACAAGCCACAAACGAAAATGAAGAAGCATGGACATGGAGCTGGACATGCCAACACTGAAACGATGCCTGAAAGAGTTGCAGTGTCTGGTAGTTAAACTCTATTTAGGCGAATTCTGGCGTCGAACCGGCATGCGAATGCGACAGACCACGCAAGAGAAATCTCTATCCCAGGCTCCCACGTTATCTGCGTTGGGTATCCAAACCTATTGGCACCTAAACTGAGATCCTTCCGTGTTGCCGGCTGTCGTATGGAACTCAAGGATCCTGAAGACATGATGTAAGCCCAATCTGTCCCTTCAAACCTGAGGATCAAGGACGCTGATCTTGTCTGGTTCCGAGGTTTTATTGCTTCTGCCGTCTCAATTTAACGAGTAGCTCGAGCCTCGCCGTAGTCCCCCCCAAAGATCATCCACTCCAGGATTGATTCTATCGACAGGGTACTTCTCGGGCAATGTTACCACGAGGTTCGATAGATTGGATTTTCTCGCTTCGACTTCCTTTCGAGCGGCGGCTTGGCGATATGAGTGGTTGAACTCAATCGGGGGAGCGGAAGCATCGTTTGCAGACATCCAGGATATCGATTGCATATCTGTGAGACGAGGCCAGCATCACACGTGGCCATGTATCATCAAACTCTTACCAACAGTGTTGCCAAGTCTCGTTTGAGAGTTCTTGCAATGTTGTGGCGTTATGCAGAGCCTCAGTTTCAAACAGCAGAAAATCGCACACCTGGTATGATCATGCATTGCAAACCATGTCTGCCTCACAAATGAGACCACGAGAGCTTCGGCTGCAGTCCCTTTCGAGTCCAGAGTCAGAGCGTCGATGACTATCATCTTTCCAGAGAGTACATGCAGTAAGTATTTGCAATAACGATCGCCACACAAGAGAGATCAGTTGGAGGGTTCACGTTCATGTTCTCAAGGCGCATGCTCAATTGACAGCCACAGAAATCCCCATAGGGCAAGGTTTGGGTCCCGCTGTCAGTCGAGGATCAGCGCGGAGGACGAGCCTTCAAGTCTGAGCGTACATCAAGTAGACCCAGTGATAGTTGAAGGCTGTGGCAGGGTTCACGTCGTTACTCGCGATGCACTTGTGACGAAGCGTCGGTTGAGAGCACGAGAGAGGACGGGGGAAATGCTGTCAGATCGGGAGAAAGTCTATCTTGGAGCAACAGCAAATCGAGCTCTCCGTTCCAGCTCCTCCTCTCTTCAAAGGCATCGTGCCTGGTGTGCTGGTCTGTCATTTACTCTTTCTAGATGAAAAGCAACATGCCCTGCAGGCTGTACCTACCTACGCTCAGCCGCTCGTTAGTGGGCCTTCATCTCGACAACATATCGTTCACTCAATTGCATCCAAGACTGAGACAATTGAAGTAGTAGACAAGTCAAATGATGATCATCTGTTTGGTCGAGGTTCGAAAAGAGCGCCTTGCGTAAACTCCTGCTGCAGCTAGTTGATGCTCCCCGCCATGACAGGACCTAGCCTCCATACCTTAGTACATACCTACCTAACCTCCACGGGCTGTCAAGGTATTCAAACTAGGTAAGCTGCCCGCGGTAAAATTTAGCGGCCGTAGAGGGGCGGGGACGGTAGGTAGGTATGGATGGACTGCCTAATCTTAGACCCTCAGGGCTGAGTTATGTACAGGGTCCAGTCCATCCGCCCCTCGCAATTTCATTCCCCAATTGGAATAGCTGGATCCAGGTGCCGTATTCCATGGATGTGATAGAGATCCATAGCGACAGACTTCTGCCAGTTCAAACTGATTGATGTCGCCGCGTCGAACAAACAGACTGCGGTTGATGAATGGCATGGTGAGATCCTCATAATGACTAAAGCCACCTGCAGCATTTATTCCATTCGAAGAGTTCTGCATTTTCACCTGAGACATGCACACGGCTTTGGGATCCCTCCCGCCAACAATACCCCAGTTCCATTGTAGAGGCCGGTGCAGTGCGGCGGGGGTAATTCAGTTGCGAGCTTTGTAACCGCGCTTTCCCATATATTCTTACCCTAGGCATTATTCAGATACACGGATAAGACCTACTGCGTAGAATCTGGGCCCCTACCTGATAGATGATACATAATTCGCTGTGCTCACAGGCCTGTCACTGTGTATCTGCTTGTAAGCATGCATGTGGCTGTACCAGAGGCTGGTTGTGACACAAAGATATCACCCTACACTGGGGATAGAAAAAATGCCTGGCAGCCCGACCGTCAAGTTGCGCTCCTGGTAGGCTGTATGAAGGCGAAGAATTTCATGCTGGAGTGTGCCGGTATGGGAAGTTTTTGAATGAGGTGCCAGGTCGCAGCGGAAATAATATTGCAAGTACATGTTGGTCCGATAGTGGCGCTGAGCGCGATGTACCAGCCTGCACATGATTTCTGACACCTCAAATACGATCGTCTGATGTAACATCGATCTGACAATTCATCTCAAGCCAAGAACATTGTGTTGGTTGTGTTGAGCGCAATTGCCGGCCAAGACTAATGGGACTGGGCATCGTTATATCCAGAACTGAGGAGTGATGGATGGAGACCAAAGACTCATTAATACATGCGTGGTCAAAGTACAGCATCGAACGTGTAGTATGGTCTTGATTGCTTCGTCTCTGTAGAGATGATTGAACTGATGGCCAAGGGCGCGAGTCGCTTGGTAAAAGGACCTGATATGCACTCATTCACACGTCTTTCTGGCTTTCTTCACTATACCGATTGAACTACTCTCGCGCAATTTATATTCGTCATAGCGAGGTGCTCTAGGACTGATCTATCTTGGTATCGCGGTTCCAGCCACAGAGCTTGTGCCCAGGCTATCCCTCTTCTAGCCTGTCACCCTTCCCTCCATGTTTATCCTGCCCACCCACGTGGAATTTGACGCTTGGGTCGAGTGCATTATGACTACTACGCCCATTATTTCTTCTCCCCAATATACTTGATCGCGCGCTCAAAGTCTACATACGACTTCTTGAGCTTATCGTGGGCTTTATCGACACTGTCAAGCTGATCTCTTGTCTCTTGCAACAGCACGTTCGCTTCGTGGTGAGGATTAAGCACATCATCGCCCTTGTTAGATCTCGCAAGCTTCACACGGACCTGGTTTTCGAACGATAGGTCTTGAAAAGCGTTTGTAGCTTGTGTCTCGGAGATCGGTGCAGGGCGTGGCAAGCCTGCCTCATTGCGAGGGGCGGCGGTTCGAGATTCGTCACGTCGAAATAGAATCGGAAGGGCTTCGGGAGCTGAACAACCATGTCAGTTGGGATTTAGAGCAGTATGCAGCTATGGCGGCCTACCATGTTTTTCTCGGTCTCGCATTGAAGCTTCCACTTCCTTGCTGTAGCTGAGCTTCCATTCCATCGGATGCACGAAACGGGTCTTGTCTTCCATGTTCGCAACCTGCTCGGGAAGCTTTGGGTCTTGAGGCGTCGGAACGGAGGGGCGGTTCATCAGTTCCTTGATTCGATCGATGTCGTCTATCGTCAGATGCACGGTTTGGCTATTCGGGCTCGGCTTGTCGGGGGTTCTTGATGTCTCCGTTGCGGTTGACGCTAGGTATATCGCCTCCCAATACATCTTGGAGATCTGGGTCCTTTGGGCCATAGCTGAATCGCTGATGTTTTGGCAAGACGGCGAGCGCAAGTGATTGAGTGTCGTAAGATGGGGAGATCTTGAGACGGCGAGTGCTGTGCTGCGATTCGGTGTAGCTGATGAACTGTGTTCGTGAGCAAGCGACAATTTCACTCTCGATGCCGTTCAAACATCCTACGATGAGCTCTGATGCCATGATGAAAGGAAAGAGCAGCGAATGTAGACGCGATACGGGGGAGAAGGACGGCAGCGGCGGACGGGAGACAGCCGAGTTTGCAATGTTTGTTCTGTCGGCCGGCTGCAGTGGTGAAGCAGTGCCAAAAGACGGCAGACAGCCGACAGCTTTCTGACAGTGAGCAATTGGCTTTAAGCAATCACCTTGGTGTTCGCAGCCCAGGTATACCAGTGTCGGGCGCTGCAGCTTCACAGCAGTGCAAAGGCTGAGCTCGTCGCGAATGCGCAGCAACCCCAAGCAAGGAATACCATCTTGAACAGTCACAAGCCACGGCGCATTCAACGTTAATCGCGGTACGTCTTCGATATTGATAGCCAGTTCGAACGATAACACATGTCGGCTTTGGAGTTAGCGACGATAGAGCAAAGACGCGTGGTAGTACATGACGTCAATAGCAAGGCTGCATGGACGGCTTATTACGAAGAGCGCTGGATTGAGTGTACGCATATTCTGGACGTCTAAATGCTCTTGAGCCCGCGCTGGCCGTGAAGGATAATTCGTAACCCGATCGAAGGCTGGTATGGATGTGTTGGATAGCGCGTCGCAAATGGTCGTCATTGTCACGTCGAGCGAGTATTCCATCGCTAATTTCCATGGAAAGAGAATCGGCCAGAGCACGCATTCGGCTATACAACGGCAATCAATTAGTTTACAGAGTACACTAACAATTTCCCTCCTACCTTAAAACACTGTCTACTACCTTGCTAGCCGATGAGTCCATCCATCACTCTCAATCCGATAGCTGGCGGTTTCCAGAGCGTACGTACCTAGTCCAACAGACGGTGCAATTGAGCAGCGCCTTCTCTCGCCTTTCGCTCAATTCTCCACATCCTTCATTTTGTCGAGCGTCTCAAATAGTAGACTACCTAGCCTTTATCCAATGTCTTTAGACCAGGCGACCCATCAGTCGCCAAACCATTAGGAAGATATCCAACAGCGAGGTTCGTATCTGGCAGATAACCTAGCAAGACAATGAAATAGTACGTACGCGGCAGATGCAGCTTCAACTGAAGAGAAACCACCGTTCTCAGTCAACCTATTGTTCGTTCCAGCTCCTTGACCCATAGCAATTGTTCAACACAATGGGTTTCGCCTGCGACCCTTGTTCCATCAGAAAAATTAAATGCCATGAGGGGTCGCCTTGTCAACAATGTGTCATCGCTTCTTTATCGTGTTCTTATGATAGAAAGCGCAAGAAGTCTGGGCCGAAAGGTCCCCGTAAGCGCACAAAAGAAGCAATTGAACAGTCCCAACGGTCTTCGCAGCGCGCGCAACAGCCAACAATTGTCAATGGACCTGATATCGCAACCGCGATTGCGACACCGTCACCTCTAGCCCAGACGAGCACGCAGTCGGAGTCGGATACGGGTGGTGCTTCAAACAACCAGAGTGGCAACAAGACACATGGCTCTCCCAGTATTGTACAAGTACAGATCGATGATCGGGTCCCAATATCATCCTTGAGCTATTACCTGAACATATATAATAGCTGTCTATATGTTGTGTGGCCTGTCGTCGCCTATGAGAAACTTCTGGTACGACTGCACCATGTCGACAACAAGATCGCTTACGCGCTTGCCACTTCAATATGCTCAGCAACAATGGCTCAACTTCAACTTACCGCGGACGAGCATAGTAACTCGTCGCACTCCTTAGCATATGAGGCTGAAAAGACCCGACTCATGCTAGACTATCCCAAGCACCAAACAGTGGATGCGGTGCTCACTTGCTTCTTTCTTCACGTTTACTACTCCAACACTGGCAAGATCACAAAATCCACATTGCTTCTGCGAGAAGCGATTGCATACGCGCATATTCTTGGACTGCATCAAGATTTATTCTACGCGGATCTGGACACGGAGACTAGTCAACACTATCTTCGGATTGCATGGATTTTATTCATTACGGACAGGTCAGTACCTCCCATTGACTTGTTCTTCTCAAGGCAGTATTGCTGATACAGACCCAGAGCTCACTCTTTGCAACAAGACCTACCCCCAACATTCAAGCTTAGCCCAACACTTCCAGAGCTCCAATCGCAACATGACCGTGGTCTTGGCTCAGCATTTTGTAGCTTATGCAAACTTTTCCAGGCCTTCGATGACGCCTGTCCTCCGGAAGTCAGGTCGAAACAGATTGGCTTTCTCGGAGCTATAAGTTCACAATTGCAGAGGAGGAATCCTGTACCACTTTGTGAGAATGAGATCCAGAGAGCCGATATCGTGGTTACCGACTCATGGCTAAGAGTGGTGCTATGGAAGGCCGCGATTCCGTATGTCGATGCTAACACAGACCCGTACGATCAAAGCCTGAGCGTCTCGTTCCCAACTTCTGTAGCGCATGATTTACTGTCAAAGTTGACAACTCTGTCATCATGTGCTCTCGAAACTCACGGACCTGGAATGGTAGGCATCCACCTGGTCCGCATAGGTGTTCTCAGAATACTGACTTCAACCAGATGTCAAAATTATTCGAAGTTGCAAACTCGGTCGCAGATGTCCTCATTTGTGCCCCGGATCTTGCCAATGTTGGTTCAGTGCATGTTGGGCCACGAGATATTTTGGCTGCATTAAGCAGCTTGATTGCTTCGTTGCGCACAACTGGGAACCCTGCACTTCTTACCCTGTTACGAGAGAAGATGATTGCTTGTGCTCTGGATCAAGCTGAGCCGGCAAGGCTCTTGCAGATTACCGATATATCGAATGAGGAGCTGTATGATGAAGAAGATTCTTTGATTGAATAGGAGAGTATCGTAATATCTAATCAACTGCCATGAACTAATGTCCTGGTCGCACTGAACTGTTGTTGACCATTGATCACAAGAGTGCGGAGCGATTCCAACTGTGAAAGCTCTATATGATGCATTGTTACCGAAACTCTAGCCAACAAGGCAAACAAAAGCCCCAAAAGGACGGATATTGATCACACTCTGGGACAAATCAACTTCCGGGTAGTTGGACATCAAAACCTTGCCCGACTGTAGATCGGCGGAAGCGGGCACCGACCAGGCAATCTCTCGATCTCGGAAACTGCAAACAACAACAACCTTTCTCTTGCCGTTGCATCGAGTGTATGCAAATATGTCGTTGTTCTCCGCGTCAAGCAACTCAAAGTCTCCATAAACGACCACATCCTTCAGCTCCTTCCGCAGCGAAAGTGCAGATCGCCAGTACTCAAATACACTACCCGGTGTACCGATTTGGGCTGCCGCGTTCCACTCTCGGTAGTCATCGTTGACTCTAATCCAGGGCGTACCGGTTGTGAATCCGGCATTCGGCGTGGAATCCCACTGGATCACTGTTAATACATCTCCATTTGTCAAGTGGTTTTATACTGACTTGCACTGGTGTCCTCCCGTGATCTCGTGACTTGAGCTGGTACTCCCTTCGAGCAAGCTCTAGGGCCGTTGCATCCGAGCCAGTCATCTGCTTTAGCCTGGCCAAAAGTCAGCTATAACACAATGGCCATGGCGGTTCATGGTCTTACTCTTCCCAGTGGTTTAGCGTTTCCAGATCTCGATGCTCAGTCATTTCCCACTCCTGCGGCATGTTGGCCATGCCCAACTCTTCGCCCTGATATACAAACACAGTTCCGCTTTGGAAGCAAAGGAACGTTGCAAGCATCTTGGCCGATAACTCACGGTATATGGGTTTATCGGATGCCCATCGACTGACGGTGCGGGATTGATCGTGGTTTTCAAGGTAGAGAGCGTTCCAGCCTTTGTTCTTGTACATAAAGGTCTGCCACTTATTGACGATTGTCTTGAGTTCTTTCATATCCCATTTCTTTGCCGAGAACTTTCCTTGGTCGCCGTGATCCATATCAACGCTAAAAAGAATCATCCGTTAGTTAACCCTTTCAAACCATGGCGAATCATTGACTTGCATCTCAAAGTTGAATATCATGTTCAGCTCCCCACGACTCTCTCCGACACTCTTGATGACTTCTTTAGGATCTTGAACTGCAGGCATCTCGCCAACAGAGAAAGCATCGTATTCTTTGAGGATAGTGCCAATGTCGCGGAGGTACTCATGAAGTCGAGGACCACAAGCGTAATGGTCATGGCCAAATTGGTACTCGGCTCCAGGGATCCCAATTGGAGCATCTGGGAAATCCTCCGATTTGCTGATGAAGTTGATAACATCCATCCTGAACAGTTAGCATGCTTCGAACAGGTGCTCAAGTGGTACGTACCGAAAACCGTCAACGCCCTTGTCTAACCAGAAACGCATAATATCATGCACGGCTTCGCGCACAGGAGCATGTTCCCAGTTGAGGTCGGGTTGTTCTTTGGCGAACAGGTGGAGATAGTACTCGTCAGAAGCTGGGTCATATTCCCATGCACTGCCTGTATCAGGTTAGTAACTAAATAAGGGAGTGAACATCAAGTTATGGTACCTCGGAAGTAAGAGAGCCAGTTGTTGGGAGGCTGTCGCTCGCCATTTTCGTCGTATCGAGGCTTCTTCCAGATGTACCAGTCCCTATAAGGGTTATCTGGGGAAGACTTTGACTCTTGGAACCACTTGTGCTATGCTATTTATAAGCAATGTCAAAGTTCATATCTTGCAGATGCCATACCTGATCAGAAGTATGATTAACAACAAGATCCATCAACAACTTCAGACCTCTTGAGTGCAAGCCCTCGATTAATCTTTCAACATCGGCCATAGTTCCATACTGAGGATCAATGTCACGATAGTCAGCGACATCGTATCCCATGTCGACTTGGGGCGATGGATAGATTGGACACAGCCAAACAATATCAACACCCAGTTGCTTGAAGTAATCGAGTTTCTCAATCACACCAGGGATATCACCGATGCCGTCTCCATTGGTGTCTTTGAAGGAAGAAGGGTAGATCTGGTAGACTGACGCCTCCTTCCACCAAGCTGGAGTGACAGGGCTGGAAATGTCTTGTGTTGCGGAAGGCATGTTGAGCGATTGCGAATTCAGCATGGCGAGGAGCAAAGACGGAGTAACGAAATGCTCTTTGATATAGTTGAGAAAAGTGGAAATACAACAATCCTCCCTCCCGCGTTCTCCGAGACTTTGCACAACGTTTCGTATGCATGATGCATCGATGAGGATGTACATACCTAATTCTCCCGAGCATTGTTCCCCAAAACCTTCCGAGATTCTTTCCGGTAGCGTCGATCCACTTGGCTTCGAGAACATGATGATAATCTTTCCGAGAATCTATCCGCCAATCATATCGTCCAAACAGTCTCCCCAGGATGTAAGAAAGAGACTTCACGGACTTTTGCGGAGGGATCTGGGGAATGGCGTCTGACCTCCATGGGCTGAGTTCCTCTCCGGATCTCTCTCCCGAGAAGGTTTTTCTGATCACGAGATGGTAGAATCGTATATGGTCTGACTAGTTAACCGTGACGAGTAAGGCTTCAGCCGCGAAGAATTATATAAAGTCGAGGTTGCGCCCCCTCGATCAAGATTGTTCTACGGTATCACTCACTTCTCATCATCATTACTTTCTGTTCAACCTCAAACCAACATCATGGGAGTTAATCCATCCTTGGGCCTTAATGCAGGTGATGAGGTTTACAAAAAGTACAAAAATAACACAAACGAAAAATGGACGCGAGACCCTGCCCTGAGAAGGCTGAACATGGGCATTGCCTTCATGTTCTCTTCGGCTGCGGCCAATGGGTTAGTTCCCCTCATACTTCCCGCTATATAAATTATACTGATTGCAAAAGTTTTGATGGGAGCGTGATGAACGGCCTCTTGACGATCCAGCAGTGTAAGTTGACATGAACTCTGCTTACGATTCTTGCTAACAGTTGAAAGGGCACGATAATATCGGGGATGTCAGTCCAAGTATCATGGGCCTTATCATCGCTGGCATTAGTCTAGGTGGACTGCCAGCGTTCATACCAGCTGCATATGTCAGCGACTGGATGGGTCGACGATTCACTATTGCTCTGGGTTCGTCCATCATGGTTGCGGCTTCCATCATACAAGCTCTCACCCACGGTCCCTGGGCATTCTTGGGAACAAAGATTATGCTCGGAGTTGGCCTCGGCTTTGCCCAGACATCTGCACCGCCTTTGACGACCGAAGTCGCACACCCAAGACACCGCGCGAACGTGACAAACCTCTTCCAGGCCATCTGGTTCTGGGGTGCCATCCTCTCGGCTGCCGTCACGACCGGAACACTACATCTGAGTGGAAGCTGGAGTTGGAGAATACCAGTCCTGTTCCAGGCCTTCTTCCCAGCTTTACAGCTCATCGGTCTGATTGTCATTCCTGAGTCTCCGAGATGGTTGATCTCCAAGGGCAAAAAACAGGAAGCCTTCGATATTCTGGTCAAGTATCACGCCAATGGAGATACGGCTGACGAACTTGTGAACTTTGAGTTCAAAGAGATTTGTGCCGCGATTGAACAACAGCGCGAAGCGGAGAAGGCTACGGGAATCATGTCATTCTTCGAGACCAAAGGCAACAGGCACAGATTGCTAATTTGTGTCTTGGTTGGTTTCATGATCCAATGGGCTGGAAATGGTAAACAAACTCCCCATCCACAAGTGCTTCTACAAACACTGATTAAATCACAGGTATCGTCTCATACTACTTGGCACCTATCCTTACGAGCGTCGGCGTTACAGATCCAGTCTCGCAAGCCTGCATTAACCTTGGCCTACAGGTCTGGAATGCTATCTTGGCCGCTATGGGTGCTATGGCTGCAGAGCGGTACGGTCGTCGACCTCTGTGGCTACTGAGCACAAGTGGCATGCTTTGCGCCTTTATTGTGGTAACAGCTTTGTCGGCTGTGTTTGCAGAGCATGGTACACGAGCAGCAGGCTACGCTGTGGTAGCCTTCCTCTTCATCTTCTTTGGCTTCTACGACATTGCCTTTACGCCCTTGTCGATCGCTTACCCAGTAGAGATCTTACCTTTTGACTTGAGGTCAAAGGGATTGAGCATCAACCTTACTGTTGTATTTGGTGCAGGCTTCTTCAACCGTAAGTTAGCTATATGTTGAGGGAGCCCACAACTAACAGCTTCGGATGTCAGAATACGTCAATCCCATCGCACTCGACGCGATCCAGTGGAAGTTCTACTTTGTCTACATCGCCACACTCACAGCGATGTTACCCACTATCTGGTTCTTGTTCCCCGAGACAAAGGGACGTACCTTGGAAGAGATTGCTGTGGTCTTTGATGGGCCGGACGCCAATCCTTGCAACACGCGGGACGCGACTGATGGCGTGTTTCGTGGATCCATGGATGCTAAAAGCGCAACTGTTGAAACGGAACACATTTGAAGGTTTGCGTCAAGTGGAGTAATAGAAGACTTGGAGAAGGAGACAGAAGATCTGCCTTGCGTTTGTTAGACTTTTGCGTCAATAGTGTATAGTCAATTACGTCTGGTGGGTACTTTTGCCTCATCAACATGTACGGGATGAAGCATCATCACGCTACTCGTTGATAAGGAAGAATGCCACGTAAAAATAGACGTCAATGCTGGTCCTTCAGAGAACAAGCTAATGTTAAATGTAACTACGAGCTTTAAGATCGTTTATTCGTTTTTAGCACTAAGGATTGAGCAACATGAGGAGAAATTACCCTACGGCTAGAAAGAATGCCAGCATGGGAGCTTCGTAAGAAGTACAATATAGGTGTTGATTACGTGACCGTTCTGCAACAATAGCTATTCCTCCAAGTTTGGAGATCTCCCCGAATAGCTCAGCTGGAAGAGCGTTCGACTGTAATTGTTATATGTCATCGAAAGGTCACTTGTTCGATCCAGGTTTCGGGGAGCTGATTTTTTTTTTGTCTTTTTAGTCGTTATGCATTCGCCCCACTGTAACACCACTTCAGGGTTTGAGTTAAACTCCAGCTCTCAGGAGCACATTGTACTCACAGTTGAGGACTGTAGAAAAGCTTATAGAGCCATATATATGAACCCAGGAGGACACTGACCTTCTCTCAATCTCGCCTCCCATCAATTCCTCCCATCAGAACGCCGTGGACCCCGACCAACTAAGTGTGCAAATTCTCAAGGTCTATGAGCCTCATCCAGGCCTACCCGACGAAGACATTACTTACCTTTCTCTCGGAGGCGCTTGTAACTTTCGACTCGCACTACCTAAGTCTACAGGTAAGCGAAGCTTATACGGCTGCCATCTCCGATCGCAATGGTGGAAGTATAGGAATACATCAACACGTTTTGCCAACTGGCCTGTGGACTGCTTGCAGGCAATAGCGACTTCGGATATCCTACTTATGAAGCACTATCTATGCAACTTTACTCTCCTGGCTAGCTTATATACTTCCAGTAACAGTGACAGATCCTCCTGTTACAGTACTGGGCCTCCCTACCACCGACTCTTGCTTGACCTTAGCCAGACTTTTTGCAAACATGAACATATCATGATCAGTCCGATAACTCAGCCTCCATCTACAGTCCTCGCGTACTCATCATTGGGAGGAAATAAAGAGCCACCCACCAAACTGCCACCAATCGGAAGCTCGTCTGATCACTCTTACGATCGCGGCAGATGAGCATGTGTGCCGCTACAAGAGCTCCAGTGACTATAGGGAGCATGCAGCCCACGATTCCCAAACCCCAGTAAAGAGGGCAGAGTACAGACCAAATGCATACTGCCACGCCGGTGATCCAGCGTGTTGGCGCGTCGCCAAGAATCAGGGGGAAAGTCTGGCGGTCGATCAGCTTGTCGCCTTCCTGGTCGCGCAAGTCCTGAACCTGGATAGTGGTAAAGACTAGGGCGGCACAAATCAGGAACCAGCCCAGACCCTTGTTCGTGAACTCGAACTTGAAATCCGCGTTGGCTTCAATGGCCATTACAGCTACACGAAGGGTTGCCACACGGTTGGTGTTGATACCACAGGCGTTCATCAGAGCACGCTGCCACCAGCTCTTGTCACCCCAAGCACGCTCGTTGTAAAGCCATGTGCAGAAGAGGTAAAAGGACGTTTCTTGCCAACCTCCCATAACGGTAAAGCATAGCGCTAGCAGTGAAGCAATCGCCGCTAGCTGCCATCGATGAGCCAGCTCAGGTGAGAGACGGCCAGCTGGGATGGGTCGCCAAGGTTTATTGGCGCCATCTTCAATGACAGATTGAGGCTGACGCTGGTTTCCAAGATTGAAACACAAAGTCAAATGCCATGTAAAGTAGAGAGCCACAAGGATGCCTTTGCCCATTTCCGCCCAGTGAATGTCTGCATTGCAGATGGCGCCCGGGCCGGCGAGGATCCCTGCGATGGCAAATGTGGTATTGATGCCAGTGGATGTGGGCATATCACTTTTTGTGAACATCCAGATTGTGACACAGTGGTAAGCGAGCCTCTGCATGAAGCTCGACTTGTCCTTTTGTGCATTACATGCTACCTTAGGTCAGTCACATGTGGGTGTGGATGTTGTTGGTTCAGGGGTGTTTACCGGAATGTTGGGTCGTTTTATTATCTTCCATGCATTGAATTGGACTCTGTTGCAGCGAGAAGGGCGCGGCGTGGCGCCTAGTAACAGTGATAGACTTGCTAGCCATTGTGACAGCGATAGACGAAAAAGATGTGCAGAAACAGATGGGAAAGCTTAGTTAAGGACCGGGATAGATTTACAAGCAAGATCTTGGTGAGAGAATGCTACTACTTATTCATTCCGCTCAGAGCCAATATCGTCATAGTTATTCCTGGGAAAGCCCCTAAGTTCCATAGGAAACGCGTACGAGCCTTGAAAATTTCGAGTTGACCGAAGCTACGAGGTTTCAGGGAAGGCACTAATAGCGATCGCCGAAGTAAATTCTAGGAGTCTTCATGAACCGTTGAGCTAGGCAAGGGTTGGTGGTGAGGGCCACCCGGTAGATGTAACCTTTGCCGGCTCAAGGTTGACTAGAGCTTGTGGATGCCAGGGTCCAGCCTGCTGGGTCGAGGTTACAACCATAAGGAGGATCTACACGATGGAAAAACAACGGAAGAACAGTAAACCAGACGATTGGGTATCGAACGAAAGATTGAGCGGTGAGGGAGTTATGGTACTGTAACCATGGGCTCAAGAAACCCAACGAAATGATGAAAACCTTCGAAGGAACCTTCCATGACGAATAAGAGAGAACCAAGATCTTCCCTTACCCTTCTCTTGGGCCATTGCCTCCCTTCTTTACGTGACAGATACGACGTTCTTCCACCCTATCGGTACCATAGAATACGGCTTTCAGAGGATGACCATTAGCGTAGGCTACAAAACCCTCATCCATGATTGCAGGACCCGTATTCTTCTTGAGTCATGAGCCAGATAGTTAGTGGAGCCTTGAAAAGCTTGTCATAGTCAAATTCTTAGTTAGAGTACTATCCCGAGGTCTGCTCCCACTACCTTGCGTCACGCCTGTGTTAGCTATGTGGATGGAATACAACTGCGCAGCCAATATATGGAAAGGACTATGGTACATTCGTAACGCCTCCTTCCTATGTTGGATAAACATGACTCATGTCTATAGATATAACGATGTGCGTGGTTCAACTTAATAATTGAGTTCTACGGTATCTTCTGATATATGTCTTGTTGACCGTTAAGGATCACAGTGAGTCGTGAGCCATAATATGTACAATTGCGAAGTGAAAGAAACAAAAAGCTAAACATTATTCTATCTATGAATCCAACGCCAATAATCTGTAGCAGCAATATAAAGTCCGGAAAATGTCTAAGAATCCCAGATTGGTCCAAATGCTGGGACACCCAAAGCCTGTAGGTCCAACACCAAATCTATCGTGAGCTTCGGGTTTGAGATTACGACTACGGCCTCGCTCTCCGTCTTCTTATATAGATCAAGGACTGTAGGAAGTGTGTTCGGTCTTCCCATTGTGGAAGTGTTGTGTATGTGGGCGTCATCGCCCATTTCCTCTATGATGGAGGCAATGTTTGGTCCGTACGTCTTAAAAGGGTCTCGGGTTGACCAGAATAGAGTCACCCTTGTTTGCTTTGCCAAGATAACCGGAAGACAAGGTGCAATACCCGAGCCGGTAGCTACCAGAACAACACTCTTGAACATAGGGGCAATACGCAAGACACCACATGTTGGGGTTCGCCGAACCCAGACGTGCCTGGGAGGATCATTGACGAGTTTCTTGGTCCAATCGCCAGCGTTAGAAACAACGACCGAGAAACCGTTCTCCTTGGGATTGTCGACGGTGGCGAATGCGTGCCACTCCAGTAAAGGCCGCGATGACAGTCGGATAGTTGTTCCAGGCTGAGGATTGGCATAGTCGAAGTACATTCGAAGAGCATGCGACGAAAGTCTTTCTGACTCGACCTCTACCTTGCGGCAGTTGAGCCAAGTAGAAACAACGCAGCAATTCGAGATGAAGACGAGCCAGATATTCACACTTCCAAAGACAGAGGCGGCAAGTGAGTGACCAGGTGGCGTACTGATCTGTGCTTCAAGAATCGTCATACACCACAAGAGGGCGAGAGTAGACCAGCCAGCAAAGCGATGGACAGCTTCGAAGGCGTTGTGTATCTTTGCGCGAATAGTCGGGTATGCCATGGCCAGCATCGCTAGGAGTAGGCAGTCCAGCATGTACACGACGACGATATGTGCCCACATAACACCATCGCGGCTCTTTGCAACGTGAATGGCCTTGGTTTTCTCGATCGAATATAGAATGAACCAAAATACTGCCGCCACACCACAGCCGCTGTGAAGGCCACCAAGGTGGTAGATCTTCCCCGCTCGTTCTCTCACCCATAGCGGCCACGTCGTTGGTATGGATGTGAATACATGATAAAGGCCGTTGACTATGTGCTCTTCTCGAATGGCGATAGAAACCACAAGATTAACTGACGTTGCCAGGCCACAGGTCTTTGGATTGGGGCGACCATTAAGCCACCATAACCAAAAGAACACAATAACACCAAGGAGGTTGGAAATAAAGACGGTGGTAAAAAGAATGCGATATTCAGAAGAAATAAACCTTAGGAAGCGAGTGAGCGACAAGCACCCAAGCCTTCTAGAAGACTGCTTCTCGGTAGAAACCATGACGATCTAATGGGGTCGGATTTGAATGAAAGTAGGTACTATAGGCAAGCGGCGGTCAAAAAGAACGATCCTCGAAACGGGGGGATGGTGCACCACCAAACAACAGGCAATAAGAGAAGCGTTATCAAAGTCATATACCAACTGCTAATCGGACCATCGGATGATTATCCAAGAGTACCGAGTCGTTGGTGATGACCTGTCAGTTCACCTTGCATAACACTGTTGAGTGCTGAAGATCCCTCCTGAAGTGTGATACTTTGACGAGCATGGGAAGAATACGACGTATGTCAGCCCGTAGAGCTCAGCCGTTAATGTAGATCAGTCCACACCTTCGAGAAAAGATTCCTGACAATTACACAACGGTGACTTACGGGTATCCGGAGCCCGGAATCCTTGTAATCTTCATCTTGTTGGTCTTGGGATGGAGTCTCTTGGCAGAACTACAAGTGAACCTTTTACTTTGAACACGAAGAAGCAAAGACTGTACCAGGGCCTACGCCCTATGATCCTCTCTCCATTGCGTTCATCTCGTTACAACTCAAATATATACCCTACAGAATCAAGTCGGATATTTTGATGTCTCGGTAATGGCTACAATGTAGAAGCCATTCATGTGCACAACTGCAAGCATGCACGAAGGTGATAGAGGCTTAAGTCAAGAAACCCTTGTCGTACAGAACCTTGGACTCCTGCTGCAACCACGCTCCCAGGACGCTTCCAGAACCACCTGGTCAGGATATCTGGATCGTCGTTGAATGGAAATGTTACAAGGGAGGAGTCTCACCGGAGCATGCCCCGTTTCTACCAATACGAAGCATCGACCCTGACAATATTACTGGCTATCTAGGGCCGCCGACGATACTGATAGGGATTTTACTGAGGCACCAGGTTCTAGACCGTGGGTTGAGCCGGATACATAGCCTTATGGTACATGTGAAACACGCCCTGGCTGTTCAAGGCTTAACTAGTCGAATAGAATCCATGTACTGACTGGGTGGAACTTCCCGACGGAGCTTTTCATTGCAATCAGAGTTGTGGAGTTAGCTTTCGTTGACAACTGCAGATCAGTCTCCAGATTATATTTCTCTTGTCATTTGTTTCAATCAACTACGAAGAGCAGAGAATTTGAGTACAATGTAAGTAGCTGCCATAGAACTTTGCACATGTTAGGGTGATTAATTTCATGCCTGAACAAGGAATGACAGTATTACCATAGCAAATACAACGTCGTGACAATCATAGAGGACTTTGCACTGGATTGGAAGGATTCAGAGTTACATAGCCTACTGTGAATGGGAAATAAGTTAGTGGTGATACTACCCTATTATGCTAGTCGGGGATACTGAGTAGGTACTCTTCCTTGCCTGAGAGATTAGGCGAATGCAAGGTTGCATTCCAGAATTGCGAGACTAACACAACCAAGATAATGATTGAAAAGTCAGATCCTTGTATTCTAAGTACGCAGGAGTTGCGAGAAACAACAAATTTTAACAATCTACGTCATGCCAGTTCCCGGCGAACCCAACTATCTGGTTTGAGACTTATTAGGGACCCCTAAAACAATATCTCAGCCTTGTATTCTCAACTGGAATAAATGGTCTGACTTTAAGTTTCGCGTCGCATTCTTTGGGGCTGTCGATGGAGATAACTAGTCATTTCAGGCTAAGGGGGAAGAAAAGCACAGCCCCTCACCAAGGGATCTTTGGCGTAAGAGGATATTTTCCCCCGAGGTCAGGGTAGGATCGAGATAATGCTTGTTCAAGATACGACGTCAAGATAGGGTTCGTGTTTTTGTAAACGGCCCGCTCAATAGTGTCAGGGTCAGTGCACGTTTGCAGGTCCTAATCTGCCGACCCTGGTGGATAACGTCGGCTTTTGGAGACGACTCGATAATGAACGGGGTCGTTTATGGACAAGGATGTATGTTTTACAAACAGGGATTGCGGATGAAAGGATCCAGAGTATGAGCACCGAGGAGATGTTGCGAAGTTGAAGACAACTCTACGAAGCACCCAATCACTGACCAACCAATCATGCTCATACATATGGTTGACTAGTTCATGACAATGTATGTGGTAATCAAAAACATGCATTCTGAAGACTCCTTTAGCAGGGGCAGGAACAAGCGGAGAGTTGTACTCTCCTATCGCACGACAGACTCATGGCACACATACCCTTGAGTGAAGTCCCAGGTCTCATCGAATTATCTGGTAAACGCCTTACGTATAACACCATATGGGAGTGGTAATGAGTTTATGCTGTACTTCATGTATCACGTAGCGTCAAACAGGTGATATTGAGAATTTCAACCCACTACTTTGTATTCTAAACCTGCGGCGAGCAGCAAACATCTTTATTCCGTAATAATACACTTGTACAAAAGAAGAAAAAACATAAACCAGTGCTCAAATCCACACCCTATACTGCCTTATGAACATCGGTGGTGCTAACATTGGTAGCAGGATCGGGACCCTTGCCGATCAAGCTCCTCTCATCCAGCTCATAGTACGATTTGTTATCTGTCTTGGAGCGTGTTCCGCGGCTGCCAGTCCAGCTGCCAGCGCTCTTATCAAAGTTGGAGTCCTTGTTGGAGCTCGTGAAACTCATCTTTGATGCAATCGTTGCCATGGCGTTCGGCCAGAAATGTTTGCAAAGGTGCCGGATAGCCGGGAGACTTGCGCAGACCATACCGAGTTCTGTCTCCCAAATGGACCAGATGGTGACGTCAACATATTCCCCTGCAGAGATAATTAGTATCAATAGCAGCCACTAGAGATATGACAACTTACAGGTAGGATTAGTGGTTTTGCCAAGTGTAATAAGGAATGGTAGACGAATGATACTGAACACAGTAACACTAACGAGCCAGGTCAGCTCAAGTGGAGACAACAGGATGCGACAAACTTACACAATACCAAGACTGAACATGACGAAAAGTTGAGCCTTTTGACGGTGCTTGACCTGTAACTTCATCAAATGAGGCAGCGGCAAGAGCAGAATGACAATATCGCAGACCATATTGATACCACCAAAGGCATAGGTCTGCGAGTTCAAATCATTGCAATGTCCCTTATGCTCGGCATCCCAGCTTGTCCAGTTATAACTTGCGGGCAAACACTGGAGTCCTGTAGTGATCATCGTTGCTGCACCACAAAGGGCTACGAAAATGCCGATCATCAATGTCAACTTCTTAAACTCTGATGTTGTGAAGATGCCTCGAAGAAAGAAGAGGATGGAGAGTTTTGTGCTGTACAAATGGACACTGTACATGATCTGGTCAATCCAGAAAAGCTTCAGTAGTTCGTACAAGCGGTCGAATGGGGTGATGTCCCAAATATTCAAACCAAATCCGAGATCAGCGACTAGTCGCGGTTAGTTATGTTCAGATTGTGATACTGTAAGTAACTTACGTCTGCAGGCAAGCCAGATATAAGGTACTGTAGCACACTAAACTACGAATTAGTTAATGACTCTGGTGTTCCCTTCTGTTTAACTTACAGCTGCTATCAGGATGAGATAGTCATCGAGGCCCAATTTACCGAGAATCTTAACTTTGGAGTAGATTCTCAGAATCACTGCGATCTCGGCAATGATACACGCCACAATAGCGTTGATCCTGAATTTCATCTGTTGACTCTTGACGGGAACGCCGCAAGCCATGTTCTGGACTCTCATCAGAGCTTCAGTCATTAGTGTAGGCTCATACAATGGCTGGAATGTCAACTTACTCAATGAGTCTTTAACTGTGCAATTTTCCAAAACGCAAGCCTGAGTTAAACCAGCAAAGGTCTGGTCAGTGCACAAACATGTCGTGTTTGTCATGGAACATGGTGATTTTGGCAATGCTTGTTGGACACATTTCAGCTGCCCTGCATGTTAGCATAAAGTATACGTGGGATGGACGTAAGCTGACTGACATCGCAGGCGGGTATCTGAGCTGCCAGATCTGCAAAGCTGGCTGCGTTAACAAAGGCAGCAGCCAAGGCTGTAACCAGAATGGAAAATGAAACGAGACGCATGGCTAAGAAGCTCTGGGCTGAATGAATCAACTTCAGTATAGCAGAGCCAGCTGAGATGTCACTGGATGGTATGAGAGTAAACGAAAAAGCCTCATGTCTTTATATACCAGACCTTGACTCAACACTAGAGATTACAACCCCCCTGAGGATATTAACTACCGATTAGGTACCAATATCCTGGTTGCCGGCGCCGAGGTTAAGGTGGATTTCACCAATCCATATATATTCCTTCTGTAGCCGTTGGATGTTGCATTGCGCCGAACATGTTCATCCATCAGAGAAACAAGCTCGACAATACTATCCATAGCTAATGAGACTAATGACGACGCTCAGTGGCAGAACGTTGTCCTTGCCACTGAATGTTCGGGATCTCAGACTAACAAGCGTTTGAAACGGTCAAGCCAGCAATCTATTGTCCAAGGCGTAAAGACAGGGTAGTGTTTTAGCACCAACGGTCGACGATCAGTATCTCTTAGCTGCCAGATATCCCCGGACCTTGGCTTTTGTCGCTGGGAAATGGCTGATAGGTGCTAGATGTTTCATCCCTGTCTTTACCCGCTCCCACTGCTACGTCAGAGCCAACGGTTGAGAAATGCAACATGAGACTCCCCTGCGGATGACTGTGTACCTTTCTCATCCTTGGAGTTTTCCTGGAAGTTTAGATGACAGGACCCACGCTCTTGGTTAACTGCCGGCTGTTGATGGGTTTGTTTTGGTTCAAACGTTGTTTCCCCCGCTTCCACCAAGTAAGCCAGCATTGGAGGTGGAGTTGAATTGATGAAGGAGCTCGCAAAGGGTGCCCCTGCGCTGCCCATAGCTTTTTCCTGATTCCACTCCATAGAGGCACCTGCATACAGATGGTCCTGCAGCAGCCTTGTTCGTTGATTGCGCAAGCGTGGGTAGCCAACCAACCAACCAACCAACCTCAAAAGGGGTTGAGCGGCTCCAAGTTCCAACCATGCACTGCCAGTGTTGAGAGATTGGCGACGATCAATTGCTGTCTAGGGACGGAGAAAAACCTGAGCAGGGTTATCAGAACTAGGAAAAGCTAGCAAAGTGTCAATGCCCTCATGGTAGACTACTCCGCCTAACCAAGCCCTTACATAGGGATTCCCGGAACGGCGAGCCGCTTCCTAGGTCTATGTCGATCTCAAATTTTAGCAGTCAAGAGTTTCCTGGTGAGGTTAGATCCTTTCCTTGACTTTCTCGATATCCCCTGCTTCTCAGTCCGCCAGACACAAATTCTTGCATTCAAACTCATCTCGCTCTATTGGCTGGTCCACGCAGGAGGGTTCTCCTGGTCCAAAGCTCTGGCAGTAACAGCATACGATGGAATGCAACCCCCTTTAGCTGCCCGGATTCTCGGCCTCAGCGATATTGCGATGATCATTACTCCCCTTTCACCTGCTATTATTTAAACAGAACAACTATCTGTCTTTCCATCCACTGACAAATGAGCAACTTCTCATTCGCATTCATTCCTTATTATTGACTTATACATTCATTCCTTTTGACACCATACGCTCGTTTTGTCTAAGTTGTTATCTTTCAAGTTGTCGATACCATGAAGCCCTTCACTCTCGCGACAGTGGCCACGGCGTTGCTCTCTAACCAGGCTGCTGCGCTGCCCACTCTTGACCCAGACACTCCCATACCTCTCAACGCCTTCAAGTTCAATGCTCGGGACGGACAGGATCCTCATCTTGGTATTGACCCTGAGATCATTCGCAAGTTCGCCTCGCAGGCTCCCCCCAACCTTGGAAAGCGAGTCATTGACTTCGACCCCGAGAAGCAACTCGTTGATGGTAAGCTGGCTGTTTCTATCCATCACTTTATCCTTACTAACTATCTTAGTGCATGGCAAGCACGAGTTCAAGGCTCCTGACTGGGAGGCAGGTGAAGTTCGAGGACTTTGCCCTGGACTGAACACTCTTGCCAACCATGACTATCTCCCCCGCAACGGTGTTGCTACTGTAAGTTACCCATTTTCATTTGTCCTCCATTCTTTACTGACATTTACTCCAGTTCACCCAATATGTTACTGCAGTTGGCAAGGTCTGGGGCATGGCCCCAGATATCTCTGCCCTCTTGACCACCTTGGGTGTTGTTCTCGGCGGCAACCTCGTTGCTGTCTCTCAGGGCGGTTGGTCCAAGCACATGAACAACAATCTGCTTGGTCTTCTTGGTACTCCTCGTGGCCTTAGCGGCTCTCACCCTTTCTTTGAGGTTGATGGCAGCCCTACTCGAGGTGATCTCTACGACCCCATCGGTGACAACAACAACATGAACATGTCGTACTTTATGGACCTGTACAACCTCCAGAAGGATGCTGAGGACCCCAACTACAGCATCGAGGTCTTGTACGAGCATAACAAGAACCGCTGGCACCAGACCATCGCCACCAATCCCTTTGCTTGGTTCGGCCCTGCTAGTGGCTGGCTTGTGCGTGCCAGTCCTTATTCTTTTACTGCCCGTCTTGTTGCCAATCGGTATGTAAACCAAATGAGCTATTTCTGTTTGTGAAAATGCTGACGTACCTTAAGTTCTGCTGAATACCCTGATGAAGGCCGTCTTGACAAGGAGAGCCTCAAGTCTTTCTTCTCCGTCTACGGACCTGAGGACAACATGACCTACGTCGTCGGCCATGAGCGCATTCCTGAAAATTTCTACCGTCGCCGCTACACTGACTACGGTATCGCTGCCAACGCCCTGGATATTGTCACACACAGCCACCCTGAGGTTCTGAGCATTGGCGGTAACACCAACGGTGTCAACACTTTTGTCGGTATCAACATTGACGACCTTGCTGGCGGTGTCCTCAACGGCAAGAACCTTCTCCAGGGCAACAACCTGGTCTGCTTCGCTCTCAATGCTATCAAGACCGTCACTCCCAACGCCGCGTCTTCGCTCTTCGCTACCCTGACTTCTGTCACTGATGTTATCTTCGCTGCCCTTGAGCCTATCATGGGTGCTATGGATTGCGCTGTTTACGATGATCTCAGCGTTAACGGAACTAACTGGTTCGACTTCAACAAGGAAAAGTACCCTGGCTTCAAGAAAGCCGGTGGTGGTTGGTAAATTCATTTATCTTCGGGAGCCTTAGTGTCTTGAGGTTTAGCGTCAGCCGCCTCGCCTGTGTATAATACTTCAAAATGTCCATATCATAATCAACAGCCTCAGGGCAACTACACAGCTACCGATGGTAATACTCTCTTCCATAACTCGTGATTGTCAGCCGCTTCGATATGGGCGAATAGGTCACCAGCATGTTCCTCTTAATGTTCAACACACTTGGTGTTCTGTTCAAATCTGACACTATAACATCATTGTTACTTTACATTCACCAGCCCACGGCATCCAATCTTGGTTTTTCTTGATAACTTATACCTACTATAGTCTTTCCCGAATTTGCCCAAGTACTTTTACCAAGCCTGGATGAAGTTGATCTAGGGAGGCACATCCAATGAGACGCATGTTACGCTCCAACTCATCCTTATAAATACGGATGGCTTTCTCGACGCCTTTCTGTCCATAGCCTGCCATAGCATAGAGGAACGGACGACCAATCCCAACTCCGCGTGCACCCAGACACAAGGCTTTAAGGACATCCGAGCCCCTACGAACTCCACCATCTAGATAAACCTCAATCTTGTCATGTAATCCCCGCTCACGTAAAATAGGCATGGTCTCGGCGAGGACTTCGATTGGAGGCTCAGAGTACTCCAGCTGTCGCCCACCATGATTAGAGAGGATCACAGCTTCAATGCCGCATTCGGCCGCTTTGATGACATCCTCTACCCGTTGTACTCCCTTCAGAGCAATGGGCATATTGGTAATGCTTCGAAACCATGGGATATCATCCCAGCTCAAGGTGGAGTTCATCACCAGTGAAGGATCAAGTTCTGTTGCCGGCACATCTTCAAACTCATCGTCTCCATCAAGTTCGCTCTGCTGGAGTCTCAGGACCCTTTCGCGGCTTCCGAGATGGGGATTGTCAACGGTGATACAAAGTGCTTTACAACCATGTTTCTCCGCGTTCTCGATAGCTCTTCTGGTCACATTGCGGTCTTTCTTGACGTATACCTGAAACCACTGGGTATGGCCCGGTCCCCTTGCGCCGGTGATACTCTCTAGTGGGAAAGAGGAGTACAGGGGTATCATTTGTATGATATCGTGCTTGTTACTCGCCTTTGCCAGAGTTACTTCGCCTTCAGGATCGCCCAGTTTCGCGTGTGCAGTGGCTGAGATATAGATTGGAGCGGAAGTATGCGATCCTAGAAAGGTTGTCGAGATGTCGACACGTTCTACGTTGACCATGACCTTCGGTCGGAAACGTATTTGTTGGAAAGCTGTGTTGTTTTCTCGAAGAGTCTGGCGCTGTCAGCAACTCCACCGTGAGTCTTTTACTTAGAAGTCTCGACACGTACGAATTCATCGTCTGATCCAGTAGAATAGTAGTTCCAAGACGTTGTCTTCATCGTGTTTTGAGCTACAGTCTCAAAGTCTGATATGTTGATACAATGAGATAGCTTGGGCTTGTGATACAGGACTTTCGGGCCTCCTTCTCCAGCTTTCGATGTCGAATCCTCATTCGTGGTCACACTTGCGTCGACATCACCTAGATGTTTGGACGGTTCAAGCCATTTATGGAGTACATCGATTGAGTGGATCAGATCAAAATCTCCTGTAGAATCTTTGCCTGCGTTCTTCAAGATGACTTTTCTACCTCCGGGGTGATTTGGAAGAAAGTCCGTAAGATCATACACCTTGTTATGAATGATAAGCCAACAAGACTTTGCGCTGTTATGCTTCGCGACATCCGAAGGATGCAGCGCCATTGTCTACCGGTATGGATCGTTTGATAACAGTGGTAGGAGACTCACACTGAGTTGAGGGTGAGATAATCCAACTAATGCAGGAACAGATTCGGTGAGAAAGCAAGTAAAACCACTCAACCCCCACTTGATGTGCTAGTGGAGACAGGTGGTGCAATACCAGGATTAGGTTCAAGTAAGCACTCAATCAATGAGTACTGACTGAGTCGTGCAGGGTAGCCAATAGTAAGCATGTTGAACGACACGAAAAGACCCTGTCTGACAGTATACCAGCTTCGAATGAATATAAAGTTTATCTCCTTTGGCAATATGAGGAGAGATACGTGATTTAATATGCATTCTGCCAGGGAACTGCACTTGTACCAAACCTATCGTGCAGTAGATCATGAATGCCCGATAATTGATGGCTCGTAAGAGTGCACCTGGAAATAGTGTCATTGTATCTTACAGGCAAAGGCATGCTATTTCCAAAACCCTACAAAGTTACCAATATCGTTACAAGCAAAGACTTTGCGTTCATCCTGAATGTTAGCCGTAAGGAGATTACTGAATAGATCCCCGTGGTTTCTATTTAGCAAGACTATGAGGACAAATGACGTCTCAAGAACAGACTCGCTGAGAGTCTGCAATACCAGACTTGAACGTCATAGACTTTAATGTATCCAAATTATTCATGCTGAGTAATTTGTACTAAGTACTTCCAATCACCTTAGTCGCATTATTGTCACATGATTACGTAGATAACTCTCCGGCCCTCCGGAACTCTTTTGATCACCACAATGCAACGAGATTCTGCGAAGTTTCTAGCGCTGTTCGATGAGATGCTCCTAACGTTATATCGGAACGATATCTCGGTAGTTGTGTGCTGCTTCAGGCATCATCGCCGCAGACTAAACCAGAACTGTGGTCGCAAAGTGGGACATGACGCATCTTAACCGGGTCTTCTAATGGAATAGTGGCAACAACGGCAGCGAAGCTACTCAAGTCATGACATCACGAAGGATGTATTTCTAATAATCGAAAGTCCTTATAAGAATGCCAGATATCCTAAGATCTTGGAGGGCAAAGCAAGACAAGTACTACGAATTAATAACATACAACATCATAATGGCACCACGAAGATTCGAAGCCGAACAGACAGATGCGAGCCCTTTGGCTCAGCCGCTCAAATTTGAGTTTAGCGGCCAGACCGCTAAGAACAGACTCATGAAAGCCGCCATGACTGAGCGCCTCTCAACATGGGATCCCAAGGTTCTTGAGAAGCGAGGTGTTCCTACACCAGAGCTTATCAACGTTTATCGACGTTGGGGCGAGGGTGATTACGGCGTTATCCTGACTGGCAATGTCATGGTAGAATACGACCATCTCGAGGCTGCTGGAAACCCCATCGTCCCTCGCGACGCTCCCGCGTCTGGTGAGCGGTTCGAGGCGTTCAAGGAAATGGCGACTGTTAGCAAGAAGCACGGAAGCTTGATCATTGCGCAGGTCAGCCATCCTGGACGCCAGGTTGCCGACAACATTCAGAAACATCCTATCTCTGCCAGTGACGTGCAACTTGAGGGTGAGGTGATGGGAATGCACTTTGCCAAGCCCAAGCCCATGGATGAGCAAGATTTTAAAAATGTCATTGAGGGTTTTGCCCATGCTGCCGAGTTCCTTTACAAGGCAGGCTTCAACGGAATGCAATTACATGGCGCACAGTGAGTAAAGTTCCTAGTTTAAAATATGGACATCGCTGATAATTATCGCAGTGGTTATCTTCTCGCACAATTCCTTTCTCCCACCACAAACAAGCGAACAGACAAGTACGGCGGATCAATCGAGAACCGTGCTCGTATCATCTTCGAGATCGCAGACGCCATCCGCGCCCGCGTCCCTGACAAGTCGTTCGGTCTGTCCATCAAGGTCAACAGCGTTGAGTTCCAAGACGGTGGCTTCTCTACAGACGATTGCAAGGTTCTTTGCCGCCAGCTGGAGGAGCATGGCTTCGACTTTGTTGAGCTATCGGGAGGAACGTATCAGAGTCTTGCTTTCTCTCACCGAAGAGAGAGCACAAAAAAGCGAGAGGCGTTCTTCCTCGATTTCGCGGAGAAGATCATTCCCGAGCTTAAGAAGACCAAGGCTTATGTCACTGGTGGTTTGAGGACTGTACCTGCTATGGTTGAGGCTCTCAAGACTGTTCACGGTATTGGATTGGCTCGCCCTACGACGAACGAGTTCGATCTACCAGCAAAGCTTCTCAAAGGTGATGCGAATGCAGCCATCGATACTCTGCTTGATGAGCAGAATTTTGGCATTACAAATGTTGCTGCCGGTACACAGTAAGTTCCATAGTTCCCTATTATTACATACGTCGATGCTAACTTTATTTAGAATTCGGTTAGTTGGAAAAGACAAGCAGCCTCTTGACTTGAGCCGCGAAGATCACAAGAAGGTTTTCGAAGAGTCAATGCAGAAGTGGGGTGAGGCAATGGCCAATAATGAAGACCAGTCCAAGTATGGATATATTGATGTTGAGGGAACCAAGTTGGAGCCTTTTGGTGTGGCGTATGCGGCGGCTTAGATGTGATATATAAACATAGCGACGGTTAGATAAGTAATGACGTTTCTTCTGAAGAAAACACTCGGCATACAGCTAGTCTGAGGAGAATTGTCTTTATTGTGCAAAGCGAATGACTGAATAGCAGAACCCTTGGGCTCTGCAATTTTGCGATACAGGCGTTGAATAAAGTCTTCTAATTAATGCATATTGAGTGACTAGATTTGTCGAGCTTTTTCGAAAGTTTAAGCCCATGCCTTAAACCTTGTCCGCATCCTCCAAATTCTCAGTTTGGCTTACATCTCCCTTCACGTCATGCCGGAACTGCTGTTCCTCTTGCTGTAACTGTTCCTTCAGGATCTTTTCCGCCCTCCAGATTGGCTTGAGCTTGAAGAGGCGGTGGACCTGCTCCAGAGGAATGCCACTAGTCTCGGGAATTAAGAAGAAGGCAAAGACGAACGCAAAGAAAGAAAGCGATGCAAAGAACATGTACACGCCGTAACCCATTGCAGCGAACATCTGCTCAGTGAAACGGGAGACGAGGAAGTTGAAGAACCAGTTGCTGGCGGTTGTGCAAGCTTGAGCAAGAGAACGGAAGCTGGGGTCAAAGAATTCCTGGAATGTTGTTAGTTTCCAAGTCATCAGCGTTGCAGAACGAGGACTTACAGAGTTGATGACCCACGGTGTGCCATTCCAAGTGGGAGTGTAAACAGCTGTCCAGAGGTAGAAAAACACAATAGCAGCAATTCCACTGCCGGTCAGATGATCTTGTGGGTTCTTGGTAGGGTCAACGATGTAGATGTATGCGCCGAGAACCCACATGCAGATGGAGCCTGTGATACCACCGATCAAGAGCAACTTGCGTCGACCAAGCTGGTCAACCAGGAACAGGAGCCAGACGAAGGTCATGACCGCTTTGATCACTCCGAAGATGCCCGTCATTACGTTGACAGTGTCGTGTTGAACACCAATGCTCTGTCAAAGGTCAGCATTGAAGATCTTTAAACGCTTGGAGATACACTTACGGAGAACACGGTGGGAGAGTAATAGTTGATGGCATTGATTCCAGAGCCGTTCTGCCAGAAGAACAGCATGCAGCCTAGGAAGAGTCGGTACATCATGTTTGGTCGCTGTGCAAGAGCTTGGAAAGGTTTCCACAAGCCAAGACCGACAGTGTGTTTTTGGATCTCGTGGGCATGGTCGATTGCTGAAACCTCTTCGGTGATGTATATGTCAGTGGGTGTCAATTGTCGAATCCAGCAGAGGTTCTTCATTGCCTGTGTTCTACGATCCTTGAGGAACAACCAGCGAGGTGATTCTCGAAGCCACAGTGTACCAAGGAACAGGAGACCGGATGGAATGATTTGGACAGCAAAGGGGACGATCCATTGCTGATGGCTCTCGGGCATATGCTTCTCAACACCATACTATCTACCTGTCAATATCTCGGTGTTGGGGGAAGTCAGCATTGTTAGACTTACGTTGATCCAAAAGCCAACTAAACCACCAATTTGCCAACCAAGCTCATAGAGACCAACAAGGCGTCCTCGGATGGCAGGAGGTGCAAGCTCAGACAAATAAATCGGGATAATGTTGGACGCGACACCCGTTCCAAGACCCGAAAGTACGCGTCCAGCATATAGGATACCCAAGCCAGTACCAGCGTCAGCACCACACTGAAGACCAGCTCCAAGTGTGAAGGTAGCAGACGCAATGCTAAGACACCACTTGCGGCCGACCCAGTGGCTGAGCAGATAAGTCAGAAGGGCGCCAAAGAAGGCACCGGCGATGAAGAGCGAGACGATATTCTCACTGATCAAGTTTCGCTCCTCTGCGCTCTTCTGGTCGATTCCAAACTCCTTCTTGAATGAGTCGAGTGTGATGGTCGTTCCGATAAAGGCGCTGGTGTACCCGATCATGTTTGAGCCACAGGAAGCGACGATGGCCAATACGTACACTCTCCAGTTGTAGACTGAAGGCGGCGTAGGCCTATCTTCGATGAGAGTGAGGATGCCCATGGTGGAGAATGTGTATATGTCTGTGCAACCAATCGAGCAGGATGGCTGCCGAGACGCAAAACGACACAGGATACAAGGTTATATAGAAGATAAGAACGGAACAAGATCCGGGGCCCCAACTTCAGTGAGGAGTATTTCGTTTTCCCCAACCTGACAAAGTTTTTTTCTCCATACGTTACGCTGCAAGAATTCCCACCTTTCTCTGGGGCTCTGTAGGTGAATTTTGTCGAAGTATTATGGATACTATGGAGCATCTGAGTCGGGCCGGACGAGCGTTTTCCCCGTATAGTTCCCCATATGGGGCAGGGCCGTTGTCGTCGGCATATTATCATTAGTTACAATTCAAGTGTAGAAAGTTCCTGATGGAATCTGATAAGTTGAAGTGATTGGGAGATTCGGCAAAGTGCTGGTTAAGCGTCTGGAAAGCCCATCACGTAGTGGTGGAGGGTTTCCAACCCATTTCAGCCTCATTTGAGCCTCAAACATTGGCATTCACCGCCAAGTAACCACTATTGACCACCAAAGCCAGTAGTGCCTAAAACATTTCCCCGAAAGACCTCTGATTTGGACATGACTTGGTGCAACCCCTGCGACTCCCGTTTAATGCCCGAACCCCGGATAGTCCGGAGATCAGCGCCGAGATGCGAGCTTGTCCTCCAGGTTTTTTGCATCCGCCGGGAAAATGTTTAACCCCACAATATGAGTCTTTTCCAGCGGTCGAGGGATAAAAGCTCACATGGGCCACATCAAACGGTCAGACTTCAAACGTTGCATGGATAACGGGTAACGGCACATCTAAGTCTTTGCTGATCAGAAATCACAGGGTATTGATTGGATTTGCGAGGCGTATATACGTCAGCTTTGTCTGTAGGTTGTGAGATTAACCCCAGAATACCCAATACCCCCATAGTGGGCGGTAGAGTGTTGATCCGGGGATATAAGAGTACCATGGGGAGAATACGCGTGGGGGGCTAACATCACACGAATAACATCAAATGGTATTTGAGTCAGAACCGCTATCCATATAGCGATGGCATATCTATAGAGGGTAAACCATCCGGTGGATCCAAACTTTGTTCACGGGGAAAATCTGCCATTTTGCCCAATGACTCGTCAATCCCAGAAACGTCAATCCCAGAAATGCTTTCCCTATCTGAAGATATTGGTGACGACAAATCGGCGTCATCTAGTAACTTCTCCAAAGACGTCTCCTGCTGTTTAAGCGCCGTATTGACAGTGTGCAAGCTCGAAGGGAAGCCTTGCACAAATTTCATCATCGTGTGCCAATCAATAAGCTCTTTCACAGTTCTGTTACGACTTTCCTCCACAATGGCAGCCTGTTGTTGTTCGAAAGCCTCCATAGTCTGCCGAAGCGTCCTCTCAGCGGTTAATATAGCCTCTTCGTTCTCTTTCATCTGCATGCTGATATTCTCGGACCCACGAGTACGCTCGACGTCAGTCAAGTGTACCGCATCCCTTATCTTGTACCAACTCTTTGCTCGTGCTCTAATTCCGTTGCCCTCGTTTTCAAGTTCCCGGATGCTCTGGCGGAGACATCGCATCTTGTTCTGCAACTTGACAGATCCCTGCTGTTCACTGTACGGAGCCGTTTTGGATGTATCTGAGTATTTGAGATTATGTCGCTTTTGGCTGAGTGCGTAGAATTGCGCTAATAACACCTCGCTGTGCTTCGCCATTGTGTCAAGAGTATCTGAAACTCTTTCAACGAGTTTGTGTTCTGGTTTTGTTTCCGCCGTGTTCGAGCGTGATCCTCTCTTGGCTCTTGTAATTGTTCGAGATCGCTTCGCTGATGGCAGGGTTGAACAACAGCTCGAACGCTTCTTGTTCATTGAAGTCGGGGGTTGCGGGTTAAAGATATTGTCCCAGAAAAGTCCTGGTTTAATGTCACGCGATTCGGTTGCCTCTGGAAATGGCTCTTCAGTCGCAGACACTGTCTCTAGCGTGGTATCTACTTCCGGGCCATTTGTTGCCTCTAACACGGGATATGTCTCTACTTCGGTATCTGGTGTTGTTGTTGGCGATGTATGTGGTACCGATTCCTCTTCATCCGATGTTGTCTCCTGCACCGAGGGCAGTTGTATGGCCGGGGCGAGATAAGATTCCACTGGAGTTTCGATCGGGGCTGTCAACGCTCTTGCTCTCCTTGGGGCTATTGATGTCCTGATTTCTGTTGGAGCTGTCGGTGCTCGTGCTTCCCTCATTGGTCTGGATTCAGCTGTTGATTCTACCATTGGAGTGGGCTCTAAGGTTGTGGTTTCGGCTGCAGCAGTCTCAATCCTCTCGTCGCTAACAATATTCGGTGGCTTCCGGTCTTCAACCTCTGCACTATTTGGAAGAGGTTCATTTTGTGACTGCTGAAGCCGGAAATCATTGATGACTTTGTTGATGTCGCAACTTTCCAGGAATATGGCTTTCGTATCCGAACTCTTTCGTATCCTCATCGCCCGCTGCAGGTGCTCTTTGGCTTCTTTGACCTCTTTCCCATTGCATGTATATGTTTCTGCCAGCTTGGCAAGGTCTTGGATCAACGTCGCGCCCCATTGTTGAGGGCTTAAGTCGTCGCTGCACCAATCCCAGGGCCATTGTCTCGTGCACGAGCGGAATCTTTTTGAGGCGCTGCAGAACTGTCTGGCCGATTTAAATGTATACACCAGATCCCCCTTGGCGAGGATCTCCTCATCAGTGAGGTCGCTTGATCTTGCCATGGACAATGCTGAAGAAGAAGAAGAAGAAGAAGAAGAAGGAGATCCAGTGGATGAAAACGACGTATCGGTAAGACAAGTACTGTGCGATGTCCTTGCCCGATCACGAAAACGGCTGTTTCCGTCTGAATGATATTGTTGTTGACTTGCTGGTGATGTTGAATGTGATGGAAACGGATGGAAAGGTAGCATTTCAGTGGCAAGCAAAGATATGCGGATTTGAGGCACCACGTTCGTCATATGTCGATCTATTTGGAGACACCAAGCTACGCCAGACGATTTGATAGCACTGTACGCGACATTAATTAACGTGCTTAATTGGCCCCAAGACGCGACCCTAAGGATGGACGCTAAGCTAAGTCTCAGATCTTCAGGGGGGGAAAGATGGAAGGGCGGGGGAACGGAACCCTTCACCAAGGAGACTCAATCAGAGACTAAGAGACAGAATTTTTGACGATGGATAGAGAAACAATGATACTTTGTCGTTTCTGTTGTCTCAATTTAATATGCAAGGCACAAAGTCCTCGCAATCTCTTGAACGGAGGTATGTCCCTTGGGCCCCCTTTTCGCCTCTTTGTTTTGTCTCTTTTTTTCCCCTCTCTAAGATTGTCATACAGTACCACTTGGGCGTGGAGACAGACCGGCCCCCATGCTGGACGCATTGATACCCAAGGTAAGGACAGTATTAAAAAAAGCAAGGGATGTACTCCGTAGTAACGAGGAAATGCAAGGCTGGCAGAGGGAAGAAAGGGTCAGTACTTTAGAGTTTGTAGTATCTACTGAGAAATAGAAGTATCTTCTCCCTCCAGTTACTCAATACCTGTCTTAGAGACAGCTGTACCCTGCATTTAGCATTTCAGATTAGGTTCGCATGTGATGAGAGTAAGAAGAATACCTCGTTTTTTAGTTAATGGAACCAAGTACCCGATTTTCCTAGCCACTCAAGCCACTTGACCCCTTGTGTCTATCGGCAGGGAGCCTGTCGAGGGGCCCTAGCCGCCCTACCCTACCCAAGCTAAGTGATGCACCCTTCAGGGGGGCAGAAAGCTTTGTCTACCGAGGAGCATTGGAGAAGACAAAATTGGTGAGTCAGTTTATTCCACCTTCAACCAGCTTGCTCGGCCACTTTATTTTGCACCTTGAAACAAACTCCTCAGTTGAGTATGCCTCCAGCCCTCGACCTTGCCACGTTGTGATTTACTATGTAGTAAATTCCAAGTCACGCGTTATGTTTCACAAACAGCCCTTGAAAGTAGCCATCGTTGGAGTAGGTGTGGCTGGGCTCAGCCTAGTCAATATGCTCCCAATCATTGATATATTGATTTTTACCCTTCCTCAAGCGCCCCGTGCGTGGCGCCACAGGTTGGAGCCGGCATACTATAGTGCAGAGTAGGTCAGTGGCCAACCCTAGGGTAGGCATGGCTGTTTGTTGATCCTTCTTGATAGACAGATGCTTCTCCAAATTCTTTACTATAACATAAAGGACAGATCAAGAGGTTTGACAAGGAAACATATTGTCCGGGCTAAATTGATTGATGGCGGCGTGAAACTCACTGCATCGCGTCAGGCGTGACGTCCATATCCACTGTCATTCTTGTCGGCGCAGATGGTACTGATATTCATCACAGTACGGCAAGAACTCTGGAGAATAGCTATTGGCCCTTCTCTAAACCCTTCAATACTAATGAAGAAAAACGCAATGCTAAACTCTCTAATGTTGATAGAAGGGAGCTGCTGACAGGTTTGCAGGTGAAGCAGCTCCTTGATGAGATTCATGATGTATGCATCGAACAATTTGAGCCCACATATCTCCGCAGTAAGAATATTCGCCTCGTTTACCACGATTGGGTCTGGTTCTTGTAGAGCTGGTGACCAATATGGATTATCCAAAAGAAGCAATCTCGAACAGTTTTTACCAGATCATCCATCAAGGCATCAAAGATCATCACTACCTACGTCATGAATCTACAGTCCCATTACTGTATGGAACACTGTACATGAGAGATAAGAGAGATAACAGTCAGATAAGATAAGGTCAATCTAGATTGCGATAAGGCTGCGCAACATCTTCCAGAACGATATACCCAGTTCAGTTTCTGTAACACGTGGTAATCTAATGATTTCAACTTATCATACCTAATCTACACAGCGATGAGCAGTTAATCATCGAAAGTATGGACCAGTCAGCAGCAGGACAGTATCTCTCTTCGCCAAGGCCTGGGTCTCGTCAACGCGTCGCGCCTGTAGTTCCAGTCTTGGCACTTTTTCTCCTCGTTAATCTCTCAATGAGTCTCTATCAACTACCATCCAATCGATTGATCGAAAGACGTCTATGTGTAGACTACTATCGCCGGAATGATCCCTCACAGTTTCAACCTGACGGTGGCTTGGAAGAGAAACTGTGCAAAATCCGTGATATCGAAAAAGGTCTTGGTCGAATCCAGGGCGTAATGGAAACACTCTGGGTTGCTGGAGGTTTGCTGATTCACATTTCTTTATGATTTTCTACGAGACTGACATACTTCAGACTTTATCATGACCATTCCGCTCGGATTTCTGGCTCAAAAATGGGGTCGCTCTGTTGTCCTCAGACTCAACCTCGTCTCTCGTTCATTCTTGCTATTTTGGGCTATCCTTGTCGGTCAATTTGACAAACTGCTCCCGACCCGGGCTATACTTGCTGGTCCTACTCTCTCTGTCCTCGGTGGAGACTGTGTATTCAACTCTCTCACGTATGCACTTGTCTCAAACCTAACAGATGATCACGTTCAGCGAGCCATATATTTTGGCTACATGAGCTCTGTTTCTTATGTCGTAGCGCTACTTGGTCCAGCTTTGGCATCGGCGACCATGTCATTGTCAATATTGCTTCCGTTCTGGCTGGGAATTCTATTGCTGTTATTTGCTATTCCAGCCATAAGCATGCTGCCGTTACCTTTGGATGTATGCCAAAACGCCGATGATCCAGATGAAGAACAACAGGAACCTCTTTTGTCTTCTCCACTTCTGAAGGCCCAAGAGGATCATCAGTCTCTTCTCTCTTCAGTGACAGAGCGTGTCCAGACAATCAAGGACATCATCACCAGCCACCCAAAGAACTTTACGCTGTTGCTCTTCAGCTTTACGCTCACATCTCTTGCTAGCTCTGACACGAAACTTCTTGTCCAATACATCTCCGCACGATATAAATGGACTTTTTCTTCGGCCGGATATCTCATATCTGGAAAGGCGGTCGTTAACTTTACCTTGCTGACAATTGTCATTCCCAAAGTATTGCGCTCCGCACGTGTCGTGCCAAACGAGACATGCCCAGAAGCTGTGGGCAGGTCAAACATTCGGAACGCCATGTACTGTCTGTTGGTCTCTGTGTGTGGTGCATTGGGTATTGCAATGGCAAGCGAAATATGGATACTTGTCCCAGCAATGTTCACATACGCTCTTGGGTCCGCATTACCCATCTTTACCCTCTCTCTTCTCAAATCGCCTGCTATATCGCCACAGCAGACAGAAGATACTCTCCAATCGTCCGAAATTGAGAACCATGTATTCTCCATTGTCATGTTGGTCAAGACGGCAGGGTCTCTTCTTGGTGCCCCACTGATGGCCACGCTCTGGGTCTATGGTCTCGGCCTTGGAGGAGCCTCAATTGGCATGCCATTCTTTTTCAGCAGTGTCTGCTACACTGTAGCTATTTGGGTATTTAAGAGTATTGAACTAAATAGATACTGGATATCCCGATCACAATACTCATCATAGAGACCGGTAGATAGAGGTGGTATGAGCGCAATCGATGCTGTGTGCCCATCTGGCAGTGCTTAGGCCAGCTCGATGATAGGATACGTTTTATTTTCATCACCAAAGCCAAAGCCCACCAACCAGTCATACGGGAATACGGCTTTGATCCTTCTTTCTAATCTGATCTCTCCAAGGCCCTCGACACTGCAAGATAAAAACTTTTGGCAACTTGAATGCTAAATGAGATAGTAGCGAAGTCGAGTCGGGATAAGGATAATGCGGCGAGACTATCCTCCTCAATGTAATACGCTATTGGAAACTTTATTCTATACATTCAGCCATCCTGACACTCCATTCACTACTAGTCCTCTATCTGTCAAGCCCCAAAGCTCGTTCGACAGCGGCTGGTCTGTGAGGCCTTCGCCTTGAGACTTTGTCCAGAAGATCTGGCATCACCGGAAGTATCAATCTTTCCAGCGCCAGCATTGGCAGGAACGGACTTCTTTGCTTCTTCGGCCGAAACAGCTGGAGCGATCTCATACTCAGAATACTCAGAGAAGAACGAAGTGTCGACAAAGTCAAAGTCGCCTTGAGACTCTTCAAGGAGATTGACCTCGCAGGGCCGGCCAAAGGCAAGCTCACAATCGCTAGTTGAGTCACCATTGGGGGTAGTGAAGAGTCTTCCTGCATAGTCAGAAACCAGCTGCTTGACATTAATGAAAGCGTTGCCTTCGAAAATACCACGGGCTTTATCGGAGCCTCCTTCAATAGCGTGACCGTTGTTATCCTCCCAGACATTGTTGACGGCGTGAAGAAGCGTGTTCTCGCTCAGAGCTGGGCTTCGTCCCGCGGTGTGGTAGATGTAGTTGTTTTGCATAGTGATCTGATCGTCTTCGCCCACCATCTCGAAAGTCCAGTAGTGATAGCCATCTCCACCTGTGGAGAAAGGAGATTCACCGTTGATGAAGTTGTTGGATAATGTGATCTTCTTGCTGGGGCTGTGACCGAAAACGTAGTGCTGTCGACCGGGCCTGGCAGTCTACTGAAGTTAACACCATCTCACCTTATCGGGCCTGAGACAACTTACGGTGACGTGATCAACCCAGACAAGCTCGGCATTATCAAAAGACAGAATGTCTCCTCCCCAGACATACTCGGGGTTGAGGTCCGTGATGGCGATGTTCTGGATGATGACGTTTCGGGCACCGCCTCGAATTCTTAAGCCCTTGCCTTTGATAGTAGCCTTGTCACCGACGCCGAGGATTGTCTTATCGGAACCAACGTCGATGGGAGTCCTAGGTGCTTTGGGCCAGGTGGCTTGTGAGCTGGGTGCATCACCACAATCTCCATTGTCTGCTATGATCTTCTGGACGCTTTCGCCATCGCCCCAGTTATGGCAAACAGTGCCGGTCTCGTCACCTTCAGAGTTGGTGTAGTCAAACTCCTTGGATAAAACAATGACTCGAGGTTTGTCGTCCGTAAGGAGATCGGTCAACTCTTCGATTGTCTCGGGATGGTCGGGTGTTGTATCCCCTCCGCCTGTAACGCCTGTAGCAAAACCCTCAGCTTTGCCAACAACATGTTGCGACACTCCGAGATGCACTAGACCGGCTAGAGCAACAAGAAGAGTCGTAGAAGGTCTCATCTTGAGGGTTAATTAGAAACAGGTGTATAGATAAGGAGTGAAACGAATGACAAAGAAGAACAAGTGGACAGTATCTACAAAGAGTGATAAACACGTTAAAGAAAGACTGAAAATTGGAATGGTAAATCCGAAACATAGGTTTGGCGATCGGAGCTTATCTAGTGCAACATTACCTCCTATTCAAAAGGAGATGAAGGTTTTGGTAGGTGGAGGTCCTCAAGATCACTTGCATAATCAATTCAAAAAGCGGTTGGTTCAGTATATGGCGAAACTATTAAGTTACCAGGAATAAGCGGAAAAGTCTGGTGAGCCAGTGTCGGATAATAATTTTATTTGTCTGGGAACGCGAGCTCGCAGGAAATCTTGGAAAAATTCGGCGTTTGCCGTGGGACAACGCAATGTCGTACCAAACTGGAAATATCCCCCAGCTAAGACGATGACCTTGACAGGGGGCAGTGGTCAGGAACAACCACGATACGAGCATAATGAGTTGACCATCTCGTATCGTGCTATAACTAAACGAGCTTCCCGAGTATTCGGGTTTTCTGGAACACCGTTGAGTAATGCTCCGAGAGCATTTTCTAGAATCGCTTGTTCTATTTGCTGAAGTACGATGTTGTATCCATTCTATGCAGGGATCGAGATGGGATGAAACATGACAACTACCCTGCAATTGAGTTCAAGAAATTAACGCTGATAGGAAAATTCATGTGTTCAAACGCTCAAAGGTATTGTGCTGTGAGGTATAGCAACACTTGTATGTTTAGGTTAAACCCTGAGTGCTGTACTGTAAAATAGAGAAAGCCGAAAGCTGAGTGAGATGTGGACTTGCACTGGCTGACACACTCTGGCTGCTACACGATAAGAATAGAGACTCGAGATGTCTGACGATCATAGTAGCGGCTTGTAGTATCTCCCGGCTCGTACGAGGCATGTAGACCCCCGTCGCTTCTCAGGTTACTGATAGTCTATGTGGAACGAACGCAACATGTCCAAGTAACTATGCTACAGTAGAGTGCATTATTTCTTTTTGGGCTCCACCATTAATCTGGGGAATCGACTTTTTATAGATTGATTCTCAGCGAAATCTTGGCGGTGATGCGATGATGAAGATTCAGCCGTGGGTCGCTTGAAATACCTATCACCGGTGGATTAGCGAGCTGCTACTTTTAGTGAGTTAGTCAGCACCCAAAAAGTCCAGGCAAAAGTCTGGGTGAACAACCTCGAACAGAGCTTAGAATAGACCAGCGTCTAGGTAGGTCAACTTCAGCAACATCAAGCATATGTACAATCCAGGCTACGTCAAACCTAATCTGATGGGAATTACAGTGCATTTGCAGCAGGATCCGTTGTTAAGCTTAACGCCTTAATCCCAGTCAGGGGCCTGTTTCATCTTCGGGAATGTCCCTTTGACCTCGAAATTAGCCAGTGATCGTCGCCTTGTGCCATACCAACAGCAGGGATCAGCTCGCGTATGATAGGTGGTCTTTTTGACAAGTGAAACAACCTTCAAAAGCATGTATCGTTTAAAGATTTCATCGTGCGAAGGTAGTGGATAGTAGCATGTTTGGTGATCCATGTTGTTGGCTGAGTGTTTACGCAAGCTGTGGGTGAAAGAGGAAACTTGGCTTCTGGGGCGATCTGCAAGACAAATTTCACCCAATGGCCAATAAACCTTGAATAATGACAAACTTATAAGGCTGTGACATGTCCAGATCACTGTCGTTCTTGTTTCATCATCACTTTCTTTGCCTTTCATTTCACTCTTTCGACAAGCTGTGCTTGGTCATTCTTTCATTGTCATAACACTATTCTGTCGTTTCAACCGGTTTGATACCACTTTCTCTCATTGTTCTTCCATCAATACTACCCAAACAACCGTCAAGATGCAGTACCGTATGATCATGGCCACCTTGGCCCTTAGCGTCTACGCTGCTCCCGCTCCTATGATCACTGGCGCCCCCTCTCTGTCTCGCCGACAGGATAGCGGTGCTGGTGGTGGCAGCAGTGTTCTCGATGCTCCTATGACTATTGCTGCCGGCGAGTCTTTCGACGGTGGTAATGCTATCTTTGACCGTGGTGTTTCCTGCACTGGCCAGGAAGAGGGTGGTGACTCCGACGCTGTCTTCATCCTTGAGAAGGGCGCCACTCTTTCCAACGTTCGTATCGGTAAGTCAAACAAGGTTTCTAGCCCAAAGACTATTTCTGACTGTTACTGTTTCAGGCCCTAATCAGATCGAGGGTGTCCATTGTAACGGTGGCTGCACTCTCAACAACGTGGTCTGGGACGCTGTCTGCGAGGATGCCTTCAGCATCAAGAAGCAGGACGACGGCGAGACCACCACCATTAATGGCGGTGGTGCCAAGGGTGCCGAGGACAAAGTGATCCAGCACAACGGTGGTGGTACTGTTATCATCAAGGACTTTGAGGTTTCCGACTTTGGTAAGCTTTACCGAAGCTGCGGTAACTGCAAATCTATGCCTGCTCGTCACGTTGAAATCTCTGGTGGTTCTGCCAGTAACGGAAAGATGCTTGTTGGCATCAACCCCAACATGGGCGACACTGCCAAGATCTCCGGCATCCAGATTACCGATGTTTCTAAGGAGTGTATTACCTTTGAGGGTGTCACCGACGGAAGTGAGCCCAAGGAAGTTGGTACCTGCGATGGTGCCGGCTCTGGTTCTGGTGGCTCTGCTGAGGCTCCTGCTACCCCCACCACCCCCGCCGACAACTCAGAATTCCCTGCCGAATCTGAGGTTACTGACCCTGTTGAGACCTCCGTGGATGGCGGTTCTGGCGGCGACAACGAGTCTGGTGACGACCAATCCGGCGATGACTCGAACAACGATGACTCCAACGATGAGAACAAAGACGAGGGCGAAGAGAACAAGGACCAAGACTCTGACAACAACAACAACAATGAGGAGGAGACTTCCGGGGACGAGAACCAGGGTGGTTTCAACGGCCAACAGCCTCCTCAGCCTCCTCAATTTGGCGCCCCTCCCCAGTTTGGCGGTTTCTAAAAGCCCTCACCTGATGCTGGGCTTCTTGAACGGAAGAAATAATGGGCTCAAACTTGAGTTACCTTGGCAGCGAAAAATGCGCATTCATTGTATTTAGTTACAATGTATTTAGTATGATCAAGTCACTATTTTAAGCCCAGCCAAACGATGGTGCATGTGATCTGTCAACAGCTTCCAGCAATACTCAATTGCAAAGCAACGATAATTGAAGACCCTGACACTTGAAGAATGGTCTAGCGCCGTACTTAATTGTTCCATGCAGATTAGCGATGGTCGTCTGAATGATTTGAGGACAACGATGAAACAATTAGCTCCAGCTTGACATGACTAGATGGAAAAAGGCAGTTGTTGGTTGCATGGTTGGGCGGATGAAATAGGGCTGAGCCAAAACCGCAGCTCAAAATTTAGTGGAAATATTCATGGTATTAAATTACTATGCCGCATTAAAATCTTACTGTTCTCAGCACGTTCCATGTCTACTTCGAGTAGCGCCAGTGTCTTTTGTTGAACGGTTATAAGTAGAATCTGACGAATCTTGTGCTGTGCCGCTTTTCCTGTTGTCTCTGGGTATTAGGATAAAGTTGTCGGTATCTGCTCGGACTTGATCACCTCGGACTCTTCAACAGCACATAATTCAATGGATGGCAGCGACAGTGAACTAATGACTCTGCCTAGCCTAGTAGGTTACATATCAATATAGTCACTCACATCAGCATCCATACCCATTTTACTCTAGTAGTGGCATTGACTTGATTGGACCAACACTGCCTTGAAGGATTCTCCTTGTTTCATTTCGCTAAAACAACCGTGCCTTTTATTAGCTCCAGCTGCCTAGCGCGCTGTAATTTTCATGAGAATAATAAGCCAGACCCTGCCCCAGCCGATTTGAGAAAGTGGAAAGTGATCTTGTTTGGATCTATTCTCCAGACTTGTTTTCCTCCCTTCGTTATGGTTGCATTAAAAAACATCGCTGGCCTCGTGCTATTTTTGGCTCAGTCTGTGACTGTCCAGTCCATGGACCTCGATAGCAGAAAAGGCATTCTCGATGCTTCCAAGGCCCTGGCTGGAGATCTTATCGAGTTCTATAACGGCAACAAGAGCGGTAACACACCTGGGCTCCTGAAAGAGTATGACCCTAAACAGGGCGATGGCTACTATTGGTACCAGTCGGGAGCTTTTATGAGCGCCTTTGTCGACTATTGGCAATTGACTGGCGACGACACATACAACGACCTTATTGCAGAAGGCATTCAGTGGCAGATTGGAAGGGACAAAGACTTTATGCCGGCCAACCAGACTACACAAGAAGGAAACGATGATCAGGCTATCTGGGCAATGGCTGCCATGACGGCTGCCGAGTATGGCTTCCCTGCTTCGGCAGACAAGAAGGCTCAATGGTACGACCTCGCCAAAAATGCCTGGGATACACAGCGCAAACGATGGGATACCGAATATGACACTGAAGTCTGTTACGGTGGCCTCCGATGGCAGATAATGCCCATCAGCGCTGGTTTTGACTGGAAGTCAAGTAAGCTGACCGACTTCCCTTGCCCAAAATTGGATAAAGCACTGACGTATGTAGCTTTGTCAACTGCGCTTTTCTTGAACCTCGGAGCACGTATCTACCGATGGACTGGAAGTGACGCCGTTGCTGACTACGTGACCATGTCTTACTCTTGGCTTGAGGAGAGAGACTTGATTGACCGCAAGGCTGGCGCTGTCTACGATGGTGCGCGTGTTTCCGACAACTGTACTACTGTTTCCAAGGTCCAATGGTCTTACAATGCCGCGTCGCTTTCTATGGGTCTGGCCTACTTGTACAACACTGTAAGTCCAGATTCCATAGTATTGAAGTGTTGGATACTAACCTATGCCACTAGTCCACTGATGAGGATAACTCGTGGAGGGACCTTACGGAAGAAATGGCCACGATTACTCTGGACACTTTCTTCACCAAGGAAGGCGAGTTTAAAGAGGTTGCGTGTGGTGGAAAGAACCCATGCCCTCGTGATATTCCTACCTACAAGGCTCTCACTCACAGGTGGCTCGCGGTGACCAGCCAGCTTGCCCCCTTCTTGTCTGACAAGATCCTCCCTGTTTTACGCAAGTCAGCCAAGAGTCTGAAAGCGGAGAGCAATGGCAAGGATGCACTAGAGCAGAAGCTCGCCAACTTTTCCATCGTTTCCAACTTGTTGATTGCAGACTCTGCTGGTCCCATGAAGCAGAATGAAACCAAGACAGAAGATAGCTCTTCAGATGCTACAAGCTCGGCTACCACCAGCTCGGCTGCTGCTACATCTTCGACAGCAACCTCCGAAGAAAACTCCGCTATCGGTCTTGAAGCATCAGGTAGCTTCTTGGGTATTTCCATGCTTGCCGTGGGCTTCCAGTGGCTTTTGTAGCAGAGATAACGTTTGCATTTGATATAGTGACGTGAAAACTTAGATTTAAAAAACATTCTATGAACAAGTTTACCTACGAAATTGCGCCTCGGGCTATAGCCAGAGACTTAGGCCATTATGCGAATCTATGATTTGTTCAGTCTTTGTCGAACGTAGCTGAACAAGCCCATCCTAGAAACAGGAGGAACACAAATCACAATTGATGTACGTTTACCTACGATCAAGAAGGTCTTCACGTTATCTGCGAGAAGGCATCTGCTTTTGATTGCGTCAAATAATATATACAGGTACTGCTTAATGGCTAGAAACTCAAATAAATAGTGTTTATATACAAAATAGCATCATCTCATTCACTCTTTGAAGCTCGGGGCTACTTTTAAGCCCCGATATGCTACATCGCTTAAGCCACCGCGCTCTTGAAGCGGGGCCTCCCCACTAATTCGGCGATTACTCCAAATTTCCATCTCTGGCAATACTTGGTAACAATCTGGTATATAAAGGTTCTTCGAGTGCGCTGCGCAATATATGGAGTGGTAACTTTGTGGCGTGATATGTAATGTTGGGGCGTGGTTGTTCATTTCATGTCGTTATTGGTGGGGATAAATCCCCCACCGATGATGTGTTGGCCAGTCGTCAGAATTGCGGCAAAGCCTTTGTTGGTGGTTGTGAATTGCATCCAAATAGGATCTATTGACGAGAAGATGGGATGTTGATGCCAGACCAGCGAGGTGCTGATGAGGGCTCAAAGACATTGGTGCCCAGAGGAGGGTCTCGGCTGGAAGAGGTGGACATGCTGGGAGTCTCACTAACAATGGCGGAAGACTCGGAAATGTTGACGCGAGTTGATCCCCAGAACCTGTCCATTATGGGGTCGTGAACAGCAGTATCGCGGCCGTTGGAGACGTTTCGGCTGGGATCTGTGGTGCTTAGTCGTCGGGTCTGGGTGAGACCGAGACGAAGGGTCTGGGGAGCGGCGCGGACGCCACGGCAAAGAGTCTGAATGGAGGAGCTCATGTTGATAGAGTTTGGGACAGAGTAAAGAGTAAGGATTATTATTGAGTTGTCAGATAAGTTTGGAGTAGTAGATAATCGTGTTTGAGCGTGTACTTATAACTTTGTCGGGTTGTTCCCGGGCTGATGGTGCTTCGGCTCGGATGAAGGGAATTGGTCTGGAATAGGAAATCCCCCACACCAACTTCCCCCGCATCCCCTCGCTCCGTATGTACCCCAAAGTCCGAAGTGGGCTCATATTGACTGACTGGAACCTGATATCGGTAGTTGGAAAAGAGACATGATAAGATAGCGTTTGCTTATCAATGGAACCTTCTCCGATATTCGGGGCATCTCCAAGTTTGCCTTCGAATGGCTGCCATTCGTATTGTCTACCCCCATTGTCCCCATTCACGACTTTGTCAGACCATCTCTTTTGTCATCAGTCCATTTCTAGCAACAGCAAGTAAGAGGGGAGAGTCGAAGGCGTGTCTCAGTCGATTTGCTCCCAGTATCACTTGGTGGCTGAAACTTGAGTTCGCCAGCCCTTACGGCAGTATAGCTGTGCATATAGGGTTTGCAACGACGAGGGATACAACATGTTCTGTGTAGCGAAGAAGATGCAGATTTGTCTTGGTGACGTGTCCGTACTGTTAATCTAGTACGTACTGTGTTCCTGATGCCGTGCAAGGACTCGAGAATTGGTAGGTTGACCCAAATCCTGGGGTTTCTTGTAAAAAGCTTGTGTGGCCAACTGTACAACATCAGGCCGCAAGAACGAGACATCGCTGATCAATTACTATAGGTTGCAATCAATAGGTACTGACATAGGGAATATGCATCGAATAGACTGCTGGTTTCAGTTTTGATCCGGTGTGGCGACATATCACCTCAGACAGTAGAAACAAGTCAAATAACCAGTGTTTGGATTCTGTCAGCTATACTATCAAAAGAAGCTCGGCTACACGCTTCAAAGTATCCTATACAGATTAAAAAACATAGAAAAGCAAAATCTAGCAAAAGGTTTTGGTTTTGAGGAGTTACCCGCATACACAAGACAGTCTTTAACAGCATCATTTACCTCTGTGCTCATTTGACCCGTACTTTACGCCTCGCCCCGAAAATCAAAATGATGATAGACGCGGATATCCAAGTTTAAGAAAATGATCGGGAAACCAAGATGATGATGGTAAACAAGAAGGTGGCAGTTATAGCCGCTGTGTCATGAGTAGATGACTAAGAGGAAGAGGGGCTCAGAGGTGCGGCTGTACGTGATATGATGGAGGGATCGAATCGGGGATTATTGCGCCAACTATGTTGTAAAGGCGTCTTCTTGGATTGACGCCGGATATCAGCCATACGATGGACTTTAGGATCGAAGCTTGATAATGAAATGCGATGTGTTTGGTCGACGTCCAGTATTGCAAGTCGATTTTAAGACTTCGTCCGGTTAGTCGTAAAAGCTTCTGTTGGTTTGTTGATAGCGTGTTCCAACGCTAATAATACCAGGAGAATGGGAAACCTCCGGATAATTCCACCGGCAGGTTGCCATAGGCCACCACTGTTGCATGATATCATTGCCTATGACAATGAGTTCCTGCCACGGCGGCCACGATGGGACTCATTGGTGACTGTTGTAGTAAGGGCATTATCCACCACAACATCGTCTCTCCCGAGTGTTCGTCGTGGGATCCAGAATAGCTGGATCGCTCCAATGATGGCAACAACGACGCAGCTGACCCACGCTGTCACTGAACCTGCAAGGGCGTAGAAAACTCCAACAAGAGGAGGAGCAATCGTACGTGCCAAGCATGCACCAGACATGGCCAATCCGTTGACTCGTCCAAGCACAGCAGGAGAGGGTGTAGCATCCTTGATGAGGATCAAGCAGACAGGGGCCACGATGAGGCCGCAGATGCTTTGCATCAAAAGCGACAGGTAGATTCCGGCAGAGGTAAAAGGCTCGGGAAAGGCAGAAAGGAAAGGCATGAGCATGTAGGAGACGGGGTAGAGAATAATCATGCTAAGGAACGAGTGCCAGACGCCCATGCGGCTGACGTACACAGGGAAAACAACGCCCTGAATGAGCAGACCCAGGAAACCATTAACAGCCAAGTACAATCCGACGTCGTGCACACTGTAACCAAGGCCACCAACCAAGTCAAGAGTTCCGCGTGTCTCCGAGGGTTCGTCGAGCAGATACGTGGCAAGAAGGCTGCTTGCAGCCATTTGGTGGTACGAGAAAATGAGCAGTGCGACGATGAGCATCATGACGGTGTAGTTGAACGTCTTCTCTCCAGACTCAGACCCCTCATTCTCCTGCTCCTCGTTGGGCGGTGTAAGGAGATCCTGGGGCAGTAGGACAGAGTGGACGGTTCCAAAGGAAGATCGACGCAGATCGATGAAGTCGTGCTCAACGGCCATACCTAAACTGGACTCGGCAAAGCGTGGGCGCGACCGGCTGGTAGAGGGGGACATGTGTCGCATGCGGCTGCGGGAGACGGAGCTTCGGTACTGGTTTCGAACCCGTCCGTGGAGGGGAGTTCTCTCGTCGATGGACTCTAGGTCGTCAACAACGGGAATGTCCTGGTAGTTGAGAGCGGCGTTCTCAGTCTCCTCGCCGGGCCGGACGAGGGTCTCCTCGAGAAAGAAAATGCCCTGGATCACAGCAATGGCCACAACAACGACAGAAACAAGATTGGGGAGTAGGAAGGGGTATCGTCCAAACAGTCCATCTTCGGAGAAAAATCGAGGGTACCAGTAGGCGGGCTGGGCCATGAAACCTCCCATCGCAGAGCCGATGATGCCACCAAGAGTCCAGATGAAAGGCTGCACGGCGTAGGCCTTGGCTGCGAGATGATTAGACTCTGCATAATTTTTATTCACATCTGATCAAAGAGGAAACTTACGCTCATGCTCAGGCAATTTCACCATCTCGGCGACCATGGTCTGCATTACAGACACATTGCCATTGAGGGCACCGCCAACAAATCGCGCCAAAAGAGCCACCCAGTAAGACTCTGCCAGACCAAAGATCAGACTAGAGAGAGCGACACCGACGAGACCAAACAAGACAACAGGCTTGCGACCAATGCGATCCGACAACACACCCCATCCCATAGAAGTTAGGGCCTCGGCAAGGGCATAGGCCGAGACGAGAAGTCCAGCATAAAATGAAGCATCTTTCTCATCAATCCCTAAATGCTTGACCATGAGAAAGGTATAGGCCAGGATGGAGTTGAAGGCGATGGGCTCAGAAAATCGACATATTGCTGGTAGTTTCTGTTAGTGAGGGATCCAGTGAGGGGTAGAGATATGCGATGCGAATGGATGCGATGCGATGCGGTGAAGGCGCTGTGTGTGCGTGTGGTGCGGTGGACAATGACGTACCAAGAATCGTTAGCTGCCTTGTGGGAAAGGCGTTTGGATCTTTGTCAGCTTTTGCTCCTCTTAGATTCATGATCTGAACGACGCGACTGCCTCTTTTCTGTTCCTTTCTTTTCCCTTTTGTTTAATATTGAAAACTGAATGGATGAAACCACTTTTTGTCGCTGGGTCGGAAGGTCTTGCACAAGGAGAAAAGAAAGAGAAGAGAAGAAAAAAAAGAGGAGGAACGGTTGGGAGGGAAGGATAGAAAGAAAGAAAGAAAAAAAATCTTTTGGCGGGCCATATGACTCTCAAGTAGGTACGGATAGCAGTAGGCTAATAGAATTTCACACCACGGGCGCACTGAATCAGACGCTTGCGTTTGGATGGTAGCCCGGCCCGTAAACCGACTTCGGTGCTACTGGACTGTACGCTACGCTGGGGACGCTAGGTACTGTAACCCCCACGTACATACAGTGAGTGGATGGAAGGTTGATTGATTGCCACCAACCCTGGTAAAACTCGTTTTTTTTTTTTGCAGTGGTTATCACTTGGCAACCGACTGGAGGGGGAAACAGTGGAGGCTATAGCGAGCGCCTAGAGAAAACAACCTGAATCCTGGTAACTTCAGCTGCTGTCATATTATCCTGCAGTAAGCAAGACAGGACATGGGGTAAAGTGGATTATTCCCTCATCTTGATTGAAGGCATGATTGAAAGCAAGACAATGTTCATTGTTACTGCAAAACCCCATGATGGAATGGGCGTTGGCCGAGGCCGAATACCTCTTGCAAATCGCATTCCCGGGTTAACCCATCCATGTTCATTACTCAAGACACCGATTCTCTAACACCAACATGAATCACCACCACCACAGAGAACTTTTGCTTTTTTTTTTTTTCTTCTATTCTTGTAGTTCTCCAGTTTTGAACACTGTGAACAGAACAATACGGCCAAGTTCCGTCTTCACAAGTCATGTCCGATGACCTTGTTTCCTGTACTTGGTATGACAATCCTGTGCAGTAAGTACAGTAGGGCATTGATGATCAGTGGCAGCCTGTTTTTCTTCGAGTTACTTTCTTGGTCGCATGTTCTTTCCTTTTGCCTACTGTGGCGAAATATACTTCCGCTTCATCTGATGTCGTCAAGGCGCATGCAAAACATACTCGAGCTGTCAATCTGTCAAACAAACTCTAACATAAAAAAAAAGGACAGCGCAAAAGTGTAACGACAAATAAAGACATACTTTTTCACTGTCAAACAAAACTTACACTCTGCAAATCTAAAATTAATGTTCCATGAAACCGAACAACTGTCCCTGTCTCAGTTCTCAGAATCGATCCCAGATCGGGCTTCCTCTCCCTTAGTCGTACACCGTTTTTCCGCCAAGAGATGACACTAATTAAAACTAACCATCATTCATTCATTCAGGTGTGGCGAAACGGAAATCGTTCAACTGCCTAACGTTAGCGGGAGAGGATGAACCAATCGACACCGACTTGTTGGAAGTGACGATGAGGCTGACAACGGCAAAGACCATTCACAGAAAATGCGAAAAGAACGGTGATGTGAGGTGATGGTGTGGTGTTTGGTGTGGGCATTGGCACATGATAGATCGGATTTAGATCTGTCGCTTTGCTTAGCTTCCTTATTAAGGTCAATGCTTGCTGATCTGCAGCAAGCGGGCATCAATCAGAAGCGAAGCATGGCCTGTTCTGCATCTTCCAAGTCTTCTTCTCTCTCTTCTCTTCTCTTCACTGACATGCACGGACCCTTAGCATCCCATCCTTGGCCAGATATCGTATCGTGTCATGTCCAAAGATAAGCACGATAAAGCGCTGCAACCCCAGATATCGACGGCTATATGCACTGTAATACACCCGGGCCAATAATTGACTGTTCAACAGTGGGAGAGGCTGACGGTGTACATATTTCTTAATTGCTAGTCTAGTGCATGAAACTGCCGCTCTCGTGAGGGGAGCTGACGGCGATGCTCTCCCCCGCTCCCTCACCGGCTTTCTCTACTAGTGTTTGGTGGCTGGTCGGGCTGGGAACTGACCGTTCAGTCCAGTGCGACCGCAAAAACAGGTTCTTGAAGCAGGCCTTGGTTTGACAATTGAAGATGGTGCGGGTATCCAGGGAGACATCCTTGATCATGCGGGACTTGAATGCGCACCATCGAATGTCGCCTGATAAGTAAGTAACCTGGTAACCAACATACCCCGATCGTGCAGTGAGAAGTCCGGATGGATGGGTCTTGATTCAAGATGGGGAATTGAAGAAAGCACTAATAGTTCCGATCTAGGGATATTGCTTAGCACATGGCTTTTGACAGCTGATGTCTCCAGAGTCCAAATCTTAATCCATTGTTCCGGCGGTGTGGTTCCTCCAAGAAGCCATGGAACTCCCGAACTCAATCTAACGGAAGCACCTCGCGACGACTTCCATATTCCGCAAAAGCTCCAACAATTATTACTCAAAAACGGTATGTGGCTGAACAACCGTACTCACCAGAACTGATTGCTTTTGTCTGATGTGCGACAGATCATTTCAGAAACCGGGCTTCATTGAATCATCATATACATTGTGTATTACCGGTACACAACAAGGAATTTTAGATGGGTAGGACAAACTTCGTATCAGTCATCCCTGCAAGCAATTTCTACCAGTCCCTATGCACGGGGAAATAAGCATCGGTAGTCCAGGAACGTCCCGCTGGTAACGAGTCTCGGCGTCATAGAAGCTGAAACATGTGAGACAGAAGGGCTTGGTTTGCATTAAACCATGTCGCTCTGTTTCACTTGTAATTTCTTATTCCCTGAGCCGCGTACCTGTATCATATCATGCAAGTTGCCTTGGTGATTCATTAAATTGAAATGATTATCGAGATCTGGCCAGAGGCCCAGACGAGAATTTGATTTCTGAATAAGGCGATTGCCCGCGTGCAACCGAGGGTGATCTCTAGGCTGAAAACGACAACTACCGGGTAACATCATCTGCGATTAAGCCTTCCCATAGTATAGGTACCCAGTGAAAGGTGGTGTAACTCGAATCTCATAATAAATTCAGTGAAACTTTTCAGGATAGACTAAGCGCAGATGCTAACAACTGAAACCAAGATAGAAGGTTATCATCCTGACCATCAAGCAAACTTCGTCTTAGGACGTTCCTGCAATTCACCATCCAAAATGATATCAACCTTCTCGTTATAAAAGCACACCAATTTCGCGATAGCTCCGCTCTCATGTGTCGGGTGGTTATAATACCAGACCAAATTCTCGTACGTCTTTCCATCCACTACCACGTGGTAGTATTCCGCCTCACCTTTGTAAGGGCATTTTGTCACGAGATTGCTCTTGCGCAAAACTGTTTGGTCGACCGATGTAAGCGGCAAGTAGTACCGGGTTGGTAAACTTGTCTCAAGGAGATGCATAGATGATTCAGTTTTGGCAACAGTTTTGCCACCAACCTTGACCTCTATTGGGCGCTCAGAACGGAGAATATCAATACGCTTGAAAGGGTCCTTTGCGTGGACAAAGATGGGCTCGTCTTCCTCCAACCATTGGTCTGAAAACTTGTCAGTCTCATATCATTATCAACGCATATGACCAAGACGTACCTATGCTACGGAATTCGATTCGGACGAGGTCCGATAGTGGTCCCAGTGTTACGTCTTGAAAGAACCTCAAGATCCCATCCACTTTCTTCTCTTCAAGGACATCATGAGCTGGTACAATCAGTTGAGAGATGGCAGCGCGCTCTTTGAGTTCAACGGAGATGTTCTGTTTATCAGCCAATTTTCCGTTCCTGATATCCACCAACGGCACGTAGATAGTGGGAAAGTTATCGTGTTCCCAGACATATACGGCTTTGGTAGTATCAACGACAGTGATGTGATTATGAATAGCCCGGATCCTGCGAGATGTTGGGAGAGCTTTGCGAGGACCGTGTTCGATAAGACTCTGCGCGAGTTCCGCGAGACCGTGTCTGCTACCCATTTCTTCTCAAATAAGTCGACAAAGGACGATAGAGGCTCTTCTTTGTGATATTCGTGTTTTGAAAAGTCGATGAGTACAATAATAGTATTAGCTATCAACCATTCAATGGCGAGTTGGGGTTGTTATAGAGGTCATACCCCGCTCATAATGACGCAGGAGAGTATGCCCAGCTTTCATCCATTGGACCACTGATTTATAATCACCTCCGCGGAAGATACATCAATCAGGTATTGTAGACATTTCTTAGATATCAAATGTACTTCGAAGAATAAGAAAAACCGAGTTACGGAGGAATAGCTATGTGTTGCTTCAGTGATGATACAACTTGGTCACTTTAGGCTATTTTTTACCCCACTCTTGAGCTATCTATTTTTCATGTACTGAACCTCGGGTCTGTGTTTTCTCCATTTTGTCAACCTGATATCATGACCTAGAAGGGACAGACGATGAAGAGCTTTCCACCTGAGATAATACGAAATATCGTTCTACATCTGGTAGTTGCGACGCGCTGGGTCCCTCAGGTGAATGAACGCTGTCCCATAACGTCACTGGCATCCTACGCGGGGATTTCTCGACAATGGCAAAACATCGTCGAATCGATCACATTTCGACATTTGATCTTGAGCTCGAGTAGACTTGATGCCGCTCAGCGTGAAAACACGCTCACACCGCTTCGTCTCACCTATGTTCGATATATCTGGTATAATTTCGAATTCCCCGCACATAATTTGACCGTATCATCAAATCCAGACGAGGATTACGATGATCAATGGGTGTTCAACAGAAGTGTCAGACAGCTTATGGTAGTCATTTCGCAAATTCCACCTCGGTCAGAACCGGTAGTTGCCTTGGAGATCTTTATAACACCACCAAAAAAGTACGCTCTCCGGCTATTGAGGAACGAAACTAAAAGGTCGCGCGAAAGGACAGAGGTGCTGATGGGGAGCGTAAGGCCTGTATATGTCGAGCTCTTCAAGGACTGGGACGTGAACATATCCCAGATTCCAGCTGTTTCCTACTTCAGAGTCGAACCAGGCTCTCAAAGCATTCTCTTCTCACCCTCTTCCGTCAGCCGTATGGCTTCGAAAATGCCACGTCTATCAAAGGTCGAATGGTGGCTTACCGATGAAGAGAACATTGATTCGACGATCCAGACGAGTCAAAGAACAAGTGAGTCTTGTGCAAGGGATAGGATAAAGCTCCTCATTCCTGCATCCTGAATGACCCTGAAATATTTCTAACGTCACGAACACAGTGTTTGCGCAGGCACTGGAAATAATTCCCACCTCTGTTAAATCATTCATTCTTAGCTTTGTGCGGCAGCCTCCGCGGTCTGCAACCGATCGTCCGAATAGCACAGTTCCTCTGGGCACTCGTGAAGATATTCTGAGTCAGTCGTTATACTCCTTTACCCAAAGAAACGGCCTGGAAGATTTTTATCTCGTGGCTAGGGTGGACAGCACAATCCTCTTACCCCGGCAGCCGGAACCTGATGCTTTCTGGCCAAGTATACGTCTCTATCACCTCGAACTCAAGGAGCATTTGCCTTCCGGTGAGTGTATTGCCCAATGGAAGGGTGATAGTGGAGGTTACGAGTATGATCAAAATATCATGAACAGATTCGGCATCGCTGCTGCGACTTGCGCCCCCAAGATGCCGAACATTGAGGAACTCAATATAATTCACCATGGTCGTTCACAGATGGGCATCTGCTTCAACACCAGGTCAAAGGATGCACCTTGTCTCGAGTTCGTAGGTAGTCCAGATCTGCCTGAGGTAAATGAGGAGACGTTGGTGGTTTGGAAAGAAGCAGCAAAGGCACATGGGTTAGAATGGCAGGTGAATATCACAAACGATTTGGGTAAAGTGCACCATTTTTATTAATGGTTGGGGAAAGGGAATCATTCATCGATTCATCGGCCAAGTCAGTTCACACTGGCTGATTTCCTACCAAGGCTCGAGACGGGAAAATGAGGAAGAAAGAGGGGGAAATAAGCTTTATTGAGGACTTGAAAATGCAAGGAGATGGATGTTGCTCTTGTTGATGAGGCACCCGTTCGCCCATCGATAACCCACCAGTCTCAAATCCGGAATTGGGGTTACTGGGCTTACAAACGGCCTGTCAGATTGTGGCTCTGCAATTAGCTCTCCAGGCGGTGAGGCTGTATTGAAACTGCAAAGATGACAGTGGAGTGCGATTGAGGCGGAGCAACAACTAGGCAGATAGCTCAGCTGACAGCCCAAACAAGTACCTATGGTAAATATAAACCACCTTCCATAGAAACTGTCCGTCCAACCAAACTCGCACACATTTAAACACTTGTTGCCGTCTCATTCTAAGAAACCAAACAATGTCTTCCAGCAAAAGAACGGAGCGAGCCAGCTTCAAGCACATAAAGCCAATCCAAGTTCCACTCAGCGCAAAATGGGATATCCGCGTTCCTGGTCCCGAGATGATCAAGCTTATATACGGATTCTGCCCCCGAGACATGGACGACAAGTGGGCGTGTTGCACCGATGGGCCTGACAAGGAGGGAAACATCAGGGTCCGTATGTGTAGGAGTTGGACCGGGATGGAACGGGTGGCACTCATAGGTCGTGTTCCAGCTGAGGCATACAATAATGAGAAGGTTATTGAAAGGGAAGGGGGAGTCATTTCGGAAGTTGTCTGGGAGAAGCCAGAGAAAGATGAATATGAGCCTATGGATGAGAAGGGGGCGAAAGAGTTTGCAGTTGGGTTCAGCAAAGGTTTGATGAATTGCGCTTTAAAGGTTTGATCGAGAGTGCGAGGGATTTGAATCTGGCTGGAAGCCTAGAATGATGAGATTTATCTGTGTGGTCATTTGAAAGCTTTTCTCTTGGTCTTCTCAAGTCTATTCATTCTTAAACAGGCTGTCGTGAATACTATCCCAGTATCTTCCATGGCGGTCTTTAAAGTTTCGAACAATCGTTTCCAAATGGAGCACTGTCTCTGTTCTGGCTTGATTAAATGATGTTCAACTTCCAAAGAGAACAAAGAACATACTTGGAATTTTAACCCGACTCATCTTGTCGGCGGCCCTCTCGGAGGCGAAGGCATTCGTGCACGAGCCGTTCTGACCTCCAGTCTTTCTGTAACCTGGCAGTGATCCTCTGCGACTGGACGAGCGGCTGATGTGTATGCTTGGTTATAGGGCTGTGCAAGCGGAAATGATTGACGACTGTTAATGAGCGGAGCTGCATCGGCAGTTCGCTTTGGAAAGAGATCGTCTATAGCTTCCATGACATCTTCATAAAGGCCTTTCACGAATGGAATGATTCCGCACATTTTTTGTTGAAAGGGATAAGACACTTTGGATGAATTATTTGAAGGTTGAGTTGTTAGTGAAACCTGCAGAGTGGAATCAATCGCGCAGAGATCACGTGCCATCAACAAGCCTGTCGTTTTCCAGACGCCAGAACAACGTCACAAATAAACATTATCTCACCAATCCTAAGTTCGATTGTTCCCTTATTCATCCATGCACTCTTGATGGACGCCTTCGCTGTAATCGTGTGACAAACTAAGAATCCCATATTTCATCTACACCTTGTGTGACCTCCCCGACTTTGTAAAGCTATCCGCCTCGCCCTTAATACCCTCCTTGCTATCGTTCGCCTGCGCATTCTGGCTGTTGGTCTTTTTCTCCTTTTCCGTCAAGTTCTGGCTCTCGAAAGAGTCTGCGTCTTGCTTTCCTGGCGCGCCCTTGAGTGAAGCCATGGCGCCGTCAGAGTGGTCAGCGACAGGAGGGTTGTTCTTGCCGTGCTTGGGATCGTTCGAAACAGGGTTTTTGACTTTTCCTGACTCCATGCGCATCGAGGTATATGGGCCGAATACGGATTTGCTTCGCAGGGCGGATGTGACAGTCGGGAGACGGCGGAAGGATGAGAGAGATTGGCGTGCAAGTGTCATTTTTGCAATTGGCTGTGGAGGTTTATTGTATGAGGGTAATCGAGGATATGTGATTTCTAATTATGAAGTTGTATGTTGAGGTCAATTAAAAATGAGGAGATAAAAAGAAGATGTAGTCTTGAGTTCGGTTATTGGGAAGGCTGGACTGCAAATAATGACGACATTGCAACAGCCGAGATACAATCGTCATCATCATGGTTGATGTCATTGACACATCAGACCCGTCGATTACAACTTCGGTCCAACAAAATTCCGAACACTCAGAATATTCCATAGAGAAATTTGGCATCATCTTGTGTGATAATATCATACGTTCTCTGAATACAATCATCCCTCTGACAAGGTCGATAACACCTGCTCTCAACCACTCAAGATGGGGTCCGGTCCTGGAATTCTGAAGCCTCTTTGTCCATGCTGATTAGTGATCACCCAAGGCCTTTCATAGTTCGGTTACCATTGTTTCAAAAACCAAGGGTCCTTCACCTCTCAATGCTCTCCAATGATTAGTAGACTTCATAAGCTCATGGCACCCTTCAGCAGCCCACCCCCATCTCTGTAAAAACTCAGCCGTAACCTCCCAACTTTCCGTCCAATGTGGTTCTCCCCAGATAATCATACCTCGCCGATCCGAAGCAAAGTCGCTAGCCTTACCACAAGACTTTAAGCGAGGACCTCTGGGCCCAGTCCCTTCTCCATACTTGTTAAGCATGACATCTTCCAGCAAGGTCCCGACCACGTCGCTCATAAAAATCCGGTGATTAAATTCCCCCTGACGCATGATGAGATTATCCCTCATCCTAGGAAAGGGAATAAAATCGATCCAGTTGGCATGCACGATTCTTGACTGCAAAGCTGTTGGTCGGAGATGAGGCGGCATGCTGCGGTCCAAAGCGACGCAGATGGCATCTTGTTTCATGCCCATCATAATATTCACTTTCTGAGTCCGTTCTGGTGTCACAGAGATATGCCCTGCCATCTTCGAAAGGGTGACCTTATTGAGAAAGAGTCCTCTGAAGGCATTGTAGTTGACAAGGTAGAGCAAGTGATCTGAAAGAGGGTTTGCCAAATGAGAAGCCGAGGCGAGGTATTGCTGTACACCGAGCTGCTGACTGTAAAGCTCGACGTCAGATACGCTCAAGGTACCGTTTTCTACGACAGTGACAAATCGTTTTCTGTCATTGGCTTCGGACTGCTCTGCATCTTTCGCAGCGCAATGGTTGGCCTCTAAATCAAATTCGTCCAGCTTCCACAGCTTAACTCCGAAGACGGCCTTCTGCTGTTTGGTACCTGGCTTTGACAGATCATTATCACTTAGACGATTTCCTGCCATAACTAGTCAGAACATCCTAAAGTAGTAAAATTGTCATCAAGCCTCTACAACAGGGAACCCACTGCGTGCTCGTTGGTTGAGCCTATTCTGGAGTTTGCGGCGCTGCTTCTTCTCCGCTTCGTTCGTCGCTGACGAATCTCCCTCGGTCGTTCTCATGATCGCAAAGCGAAATCGAAGACTAATCTGACAAGAGTTAAAAAGTAAGCTTCTGGCTTGCCTTGGCTTGGGGTTCCATGCGCATTAATATTCCGAGTGAGCTGACATGTCACCCCGAAGGATCGTGCACTAACCCAAAACAAGGCAAAAGGTCAGCAAATGATCTGCACTATCTGTAACGGCTAATTTGCTCAAATGCCATTGAAGAGCGCACAGAATGCAGGGTCAGTCGCTATCTCCTTGCAGTTATATTGTCACCAAGGTGCTGAAAAAGGATCCTAGTATCGGGGATAAGTTTGGATCATGAAGCAAACCCGAGATTCGTGGATTCTCTAATAGAGAATATCAAGGCTATAAGTATCAGGGAGACTGCAATATGAAGGTAAAATAGAAGTATCAAACTCGCAACTGCCTCTATCAACACAGATCCTCCCTTTCCCACATACTCAAAATCACCATCAATCATGTCTCGTTACGCACACCTTTACACCAATCCCCAAGGGCCTGGCGACAGTCGCCCCACAGCCCTGCAGATTGTCCAGGATGAGGGAATGGAACAAAAGCTTGTCGGCAAGACTGCCGTCATCACTGGCGTCTCATCCGGTATCGGTGTCGAAACCGCTCGAGCACTCGCTGCCACAGGCATCAAGTTGTTCCTTACAGCTCGAAACCTTGACAAAGCCAAGGAGGCCCTTGCTGATTTCTGGAATCCCGATCAGATGGAGCTTGTACAGGTAGAACTGGGCTCCATGGACAGTGTTCGAGCTGCAGCAAAGACTATTCTCTCCAAGACGGATAGTATCAGCATCTACATCGCCAACGCAGGTGTCATGGCTGTTCCGGAACTTACCGTGACTGTCGATGGCTTCGAGGAGCAGTTCGCTACAAACCACCTATCTCACTTCCTTCTATTTGAGCTTCTTAAACCGGCTCTCTTGAAAGGATCCACTCCAGAGTTTCAGTCTCGTGTAGTTGTAGTCGCAGCTACTGCCCATCGCATGCATGGCATACCTGCCTCGAATGACTACAACTATGAAGTTACTGGTGCCGCGGGTTACACTCCTTGGGAAGCATACGCACGATCCAAGACGGCCAACATCTACATGGCCAACGAGATCGAGCGCCGCTACGGTGCCAAAGGTATCCATGCCACCAGCGCAGCCCCAAGCCTGGTTGCCACTGGCATTGGTCGCCATATTCCCCAGGAGGTTATGATGAGCCATATCGGTGACAAGCTTCACCATATTCAAAGCATCGAGCAAGCAGCATCTACAAGTGTCCTGGCTGCTGTTGGCAAGGACTTTGAAGGAAAGGGTGGAGTTTATCTGACCAACTGCTCCGTGGCGGAACGTGGCGAGAATGATGGTGAATCAACGTCTGAGACCTACGTCTCTCACACTTATAGTCCTCTGGATGAGGCAAGACTGTGGAATGATTCTCTGAATATGGTGAAGAAGTGGAACAATTAGTGGATAGGATTTCATGTTTGCGGTTCAAGTTTACCGGCTCCCAGAGCGTTGGAAAGCTTGGCCTCGAAATTATAGAAGTTCAGACTATACTCAGTATCTAAGGGACAATATAAATTCTTTACTTTATGCACATTTTACCCTTCTCTGTCTCGTCTCTGTTGGGTAGGATTTCTGCTCAGTTTCTGAAATACAAATATACAATATTGATACAACCTTAGCATCACGAGTCTGATGCTATCACAATAACCCAACATAAGCTTGTTCACCTAGTAGGGCAACTAAAGCTTGATAACCTGAAGATACGCTAACGTAGGGCTTTCCACAAGGCATAAAATGCTCTTTCTGCTGGCTTCCTTCAGGTGAAGCATGCACAGAATATCTATAGTTGACAGACCGTCGTTATCTGTCATGCCACCACTGAATCATGAATTGTAATGGTCATATATAATAATGGTTGTGCTGGAGAGGAGATAAAAAAAGTGGAAGATGAAAAAGAGGCAGCGAAGCAAAATATAGCATACTAAATGCTACGAATCTAAGGATACCTCCTGCAAGTTTGGCGAAAGGTCATGCTCGCATCCATTATGCAAAAGCAACCGTGATCAGAAAGCTCTAATAGGGTGGCCGCTTAGCATGAAAATGATTCACACTACCTAGGCATAGACATAAATAGCTTCAAAGTCTTGCACAATACAACGTAAAAAATATGGCCTTGCTGCGTTTCGTATGCTATGAGTGCTAAGCCAACTAAAGGGTATGAAAGAACATAGACCCTAAGCTTAGAATATAGAACATACATATCCTAACAGGGCCCAGGTTGCCTACCCCAGAATACTAGAGCTTGCCCAGCTTTCTGTTGATTCCCCCGCAGTCCCATCACGTATAGGTTCTTTTGACCCAGGACTGTTCCCTTTTGAGAAACTCCCCGAACGTAGTCAGAGGGATCCCCCATCCTTGAACATCCGCAATGTCAACCTTGTCCTCCAGGTCTCGGGCCATGACTTGAATGGCAACAAAGAAGTCAGTTGACATCTTCTCTTCAATTTCTTCGTTGGTCAAGAATGTGGCCTTGAACGACCTCCCAGTCGCTTCACATAGGTGTTGTGTGATTTCTGCAAGGGACAGCTTCTCACTCGCAATTGGCACATACTGTTCGTTGAACCGCTCTGGTTCTCGAAATGCAGCTACGGCAAACTTTGCAATGTCTTCCACATCTACTTGTGGTAGACGTGTCTCGGGTGTGTAAGCTGTTCTCATGATGCCGGAACGTACGAGATCGGGGTACATCATGTTGACTTTTGGTTCCAAAAGATTGCACATGAAGAACCCAGGCCGAAGAATTGTCCATGCATCGAACCCAGTCTCTTGAACGAGGATCTCAACCTCTCGTTTCCAGCCGTGTCCTCGACAAACCGGGTGGTCAGGATCGTGGTATTTGCCTTTTCCAAGGTCTTTGATGGCCATGCCGCTGGAGTAAACAACGTGTTTGACACCAGTGAGCTTGGCTATATCGAGTATTCGCCTAGCGTGGGGTACTTCGGGGGTGAAGGTTGCGAGATTGGGTGTTAGGTTCAAGAAAACATGTGTGCATCCGTCTATGACTTTCTTGAGAGTTTCCTCGTCCTCCCAATCACCAGGGGTTACTCCAGCCCCCATTTTCTGCAGCTCCTTTGCGTTTGGTGACTCCATGTTGCGAGCTGTGGCGCGTACGGTCCAACCGATGTCGAGGAGTTGTCGGGCAACAGCGAATCCCTGTCTCCCTGTCGCACCTGTAACAAAGACAATAGAGGCCATTTTGTTGCAGCCGAATAGTTAGCAGTGTGGGTTTTTGGTATGGAAAAGTTCATAATGAACAGCATCCATGTTCTTATAAGGCCACCGTGTGTGTGAAATCCGTCCTTGTCCTCTCGGGGTTGCGGAGTGATTTGCGGACTTTCAAACTGAACCAAATGCCGATTGATCCTTCAGCATTACCCTGCCAGGCGATTGCTCCAATTGAAAGATATCTACCAAGCTAGCGGGCGACAGAAAAAAAAGGCTCCCAAGCTTCGGGGTAAGAAAATAAGTAGCTCAAGGACCTAGTCCATAAAGCATAAAACTGACTAACTAATTGTGTCTCTTATTCTACTAGTGATCAACATTGGATCCTTTCACGGTCGGATTTTAGGTAACATTGCCCTTGGAGGATCACAAAACTTGATTATTTGCACTTTGTGCCCAATTACAATCGGAATACAGGAACGAAATAGCGCAGCTAGGGCGGATATTCAGAGTCGGCGCACGATTGTTCCTTTTTGTGTCATCCTATCCAGCCGCATTAGAAATTGTGTTGCATTTGTAATCTATCGGTTAGTTCGGTAACAAGATGGGCCGTCTGAAGTAAGCACAGCTGAGAAAACCACGGTTCATGTACTGCTAGTTCATTTGCTAAAGGGAAAATTAAGATCTGAATTAATATAGCCTGTGCACTGGATACACACAGCTTGAGGCTCTTCTCCAGTATGGACAATTGTTCAAGATGTCTTTTGACCGTAAATCACATATCTGAATCTTTGTTAGACTTTCCCAAGACGATATGAGAAGAACTTACATAGGCCAATAGGCATGAATGGAGGTGTTCTTGATGTCTTTTCTTACTTCTGTAAGAAACACATCCAACTCGGGCTTCGACCATCCCAAAACTCTAGTGAAAAGGGCGTTGCTAATTGCCTCGAGACCGCTTGAAATATTCTCGAGTGTCCATGAACCTTGGTAATGTCAGTCATTTTCTCCTCTTATTCACATGAGTCGTTTCTTACCCAACTCCTTGTACTTTTTGTCTTTTGGCCACCGGTTTTGAGGCCATTTGTAGACTCGCAGTGTAACGTTCTTGAAACCAGCCTCTTCCATCTGAGCTTTGTAAAAGGCAGTTCCACCAAATGGTCGACCAATCTTCTCTGTGCTCTCCAGCAAGAGATTCGACCATTTGTAGAGCGCCGTGTCAGGAGACATTGTACCATCATCAGATACAGGGGGAAGAATATCCACGACCTCAATCCATCCGCCGGTGGTCAAGTTTTTGAAGCTTTGTTCAAAGAACCTTGGCCAGTTGGCGAACGAGACGGTCATGAATCGACAATAGATGTAATCAAACGGCTCGGAGAATGTCCATTCATCCTCCATATCATCCACCTGGAATTGAACATTGGGAGGCACCGCAGATGGCTGGATTGGGCTCAAATCCACCCCAGTGACAACTGCCTCAGGATGTTCGTCGGCGAAATCAATCGCCCAGATTCCTGTTCCCGTACCAACATCGAGAACACGGCGCACGGGTATGCTTCCTTCTTTGTAGATGGGAGCAAGAACAAGCTGATTATCGAAAGCCAGGAGACAGAGGCCGTGCTGGAAGTCCAAGCGCTCTTGCTCAAGATCGTCGTTGGGACCAACGTACGCGCCGTCTTTGTGAGCGTGATATGTTCGTCCATTTTCCTCTCTATACTTGTAAATGGTGGAGCTTAGTGAAGCAGTTGAGCTTTCATTGTCGGTATAACCAAGTGCCGAATCATCGTCAGGGAAGTTGTCATCTGCATCGAGTTGACCCGTGGGCTCTGGTGGCAGTGCTTGCTCATGTGGCGATGCCTTTGGAGAACCCGTCCTTGCTGGTGTAGATTCTTCAGCCATAATTAAAGTACAGATGCCACGAACTACTGATATGAAGTTACGGGTCAGTGAAGTGGGAACGGAAATGAAGTGTAAACTAGAAATGAGCGATTTTAGTGACCGAAGTTCTTAAAAAGGTATAACAAGCGAGTGCCAGGAGGGGTTCTGGTAGTACCAAGCATCATTACAATGACCAAAGTGGCTGGCTGTTGGCTGTTGCATGCCAAGGCACGTGAGCCGTTCCAGGACAGTTGTTCAGTGAGACCCCGTGTGTTCCATGATAAACAGAGTGAACATGTTAAAGATTCACTGCTAATACAACGCTCTTATATTGTGGTCTCTTCTTGTTCACGAAACTTTTAAGTAGAGTCTTTAAGTTATTTGGTGTTGCCAATTGAAGTGATTGTGTGTCCCTTCTGCTGCTAGCTGTCACTATGTACTTGGAAACTGTTCAACAATCAACATCTGATATGTTCAGTATCATGACCGTGAAACAGCGGACTTCAGGTACTGATTCGCCAATAAGCTCAAGAATTCCGCCTTTATTCACATGTACTCGTCTCTGAGACTGTAACATTTGATTCACTCAATCTGCATAATTGCATCTGTCAACGAGCTATGGTACGTACCCATGAGTAGAGTATATAAGGTGAACGATGCCTCGTCCAGAATGACTTTAACTCATCAAACCATTCTCCCATCTGAGCTGAAGACAAAGTTACAGAAACCAGACTTCTTCCGACTCAGAATCATTTCCACACGCTACCACATCAAGAAACTACATCCATCACAGTGAGTCTCCTCCCCATCCGCCATCATGCCTCGCATTTCCCATTTTGACACAGACGCTGGTCGTCTGCCGGATGGTATGGAAAGAGTCTGCTACGACGCAAGCACTCAAATCTACACCTTCCGGGACGCCGACGGAAGCTTCTGGGAGAGCGCGCCGGGTAACCGGTACGGTGAGCTCACTGAAGTTGAAACAGGTTCAGAGGCCAGTCGGCAGTTCCGACTGCGAAACCCCCAATTCTTCCCTCCTGTGGCTGCACCACGTCGTGCTAACCATGTTGCAGACCCCCCTTGTGAGTTTTTTGAGGAAATCCTCTCGGAGCCTGATACTCGTCGCCCTGCTGATACTCTTCCTGCTCGTCGCCCTGCTGGTAGTAAGAAGGAGACCCGGTCATGCCTGAACTTTCTGCTCCTACCAGTGAAGTCCGTAAAGACCATACTCACTGGAAATGTCAGCAAAACACTAGGGATGGCTAAATCTGCCTTCAGCAGAACTTAATGGCACTCAAGCAGTGTGAGCGGTGCAGAGCTCGGCGTGATGTCGGGGACGAGGCTCTGAACGGATGGATGAGCACCATCGGGAAGCTGAGTAGTGTTAAGAATAGTACTGAATATTGGCAGTACTATAAGTGAAGGATGAGCATGGGAGACGTGGGAAGTTGAGGGTGTATTCAGAAAGCAGGGCTTTCAGGTCGGGTATACACCAGAGTGAGGATTGGACTGTCACGGTTGGGGGTTGGTTGGGTATGCAGGTATTCTTTTTATAGCTAAAATGAGAAACGACGAATGCAAACTTTATCTTTAAGAATGACTACAATGACTCTTTATGTGACTTAGAAGAAACCTCACGGATACCCATTAATTGACTTATTGGTAAAGCTTGATAGAGTTAAACAGCCAGTATGAACTGCTGAAAGCCTCAGGGTTATTTGTGACATAGTCATCACAAGTCTCAGAAGCGGTAGAAGCCTTGCACTCTTTATCCCAAGTATCCTGACCAATGTTATCTCCACAGAAAGAAGTGTTGATAATCTTAATGTGTTAGCATCTTGCATATTACAGTCTTTCGCCAGGGTACTTACAATAGTCTGCCCTTTGAAATACTTTCCAACATCACATCCCGGCCCACTGAGAAACTTGGAGGAGGGCTTGCCCCATTTGGTTGGATCAGGCTTTCCAGCCTTGATGTCTGATGGAATCTTATCGCGAGGGAACCAGTAAATCCTGAGAGCGTCAGACTCCAGCCAGGTCGCATAGACACCACCTTTAGCTTTGTTGAACGCTGAGCCGTATGATCCAACGGCATGGGTACTACCACATCCGTCACTAGATAACAGTTAACTATTGTAACCTCAAATCACTGTGTACACTCACAAGTTGGTTCCGTCTTCACATTGGTCTGACTCTGTTCCTCCGTTGTTGCAGTTGGGTCGCTGATCGAGACCGCCGATGTCAGTGAATTTGCAGGCGCCGCATGTATGCAGCGAGACTACGTTTTGACTCTGATCATTGATACCTTCTATGATGTCGATCTCACCAACGGGATCCTCATCAAAGTTGTAGCTCCAGCTTCGTTAGGCGTTAGTTTCAGATCCAGTGTATTACGCTGTTACTGTAATTCTTTACTCACAAAGATGGCCAAACGCCACAAGCGGTTCCAGGCATATGCTCTATATCCGCGATCAAAAGCCCAGAGTCATATGTGTCCTTGGACTCGAGGCGAACACTATCTCTCCCATGCTTAGTCTTACTCGAGCCAATGAGCTTGGCCTTGTTAGTAGAATCAACTCCGATATACACCTGTGTGTTGGTCGTCGAGACTATTCCTGAAGAGAGAGCTTTCTTCATGCTCAGGTAATTGACCGATCCATGAGTGGGATCGCCTTCATAAGCAGGATCGATTGAATCATAATAGGCCGACTATCGGATCAGCGTTTGTTACTCATAGTGCTTCGACATGCTTAACTTACATCCCGAAAATTGAATTTGTCGAAAAAGTTGCTGGCGTCATAAGTTCTCTTGAGAGAAAACGTGCGACCAGCAGCACATGAAGCAGCCTGACTCGCGGCTGCTACGGTCAACCAAGATAAGAGAGCAAGGCCAACCATGATTTTGGCCTTGAATGTGAATAATAAACGATAGATGAATGGGGGAGATGCCAAGAATTATGTTGGGTTCTGATTTATACTAGGATGCCTGACCGACTCCATGTTATATAACATCTCAAAATTGGAAGGATCACTCACGGCCCGAGCATGACCTCACCATGGTGCGCTGAGAGGAATATCCGCTTCCTTCGTACAACCCTTGAAACGACGGTAGGTGAAGCAGAGGATCCTTCTCAGCGCACGTATGCGTCTTGCATACAGAGAGACTGGAGGGTGACAGAAATCTCCAGACCTCAGTGCAATGGTGCACAAAATACAGGAACATGTAGCTAGTCCAAAACAGCCCAAGATAACCAAAATAATTTACTTCTAACGTATGAAAAGTGGGTTATTTCATGAATCCCTAGCCAGGGGTTGTTAGTGCTGAGGTTAATGGGGCTGAGTTTATGTTATGCCGAAATTGAGTACTTCAGTCTTTGGGCAGGGCAATAGTAGTCATACGATAGTGGTATAACAAACTACTCATGAGTAAATTCTGATAAGCTTCTGCAGTAAACACGCCTTTAACTCAGTACGTCTAGTATGTATTTCCTATTATAATATAACTCTATGAAGGGCCAGTTTATATCTACATTAGATATTGCTATTAAATGCTAGAAAAGAAATATACAATACAAGTGTTACGGTATATAGTGAAAGCTAGATAGGTCTGATAATGCTAGAGCTGGAGACAGATATCACAGGCTCAGTTATTTCCAACGCCACGTGACGTGTATGACTGGTCGGCGGCTTCCCTCATCACCGACATCCTAGTGCATACGAGCCATATAATGTTGACCCTCAACGTTTAGAGTCCCAAAGAGATAGCTCGGGCGCCAGTTGATATGCCCTTGGCGCCATGATCACTGTTGACTCCATAGTCGAGGTCACGTTCTTTCAGTAGCCATCATCGTAACATCCCAGTCTTCTAAGTTATGTAATCACCATAAAAGGGCATGAGGCGCACAAGTCCTGCATGATAGCCTGAACAGTTACATGAAACTACCTTTGTCCGTCCAGACGCTATTTTGAGGCAAGTGTCGGAAAGCTTTGTGGGTATTGTAGGAACAAGGTGCAAGCCGGTAACACCTACATAAACAACTCACTAATATGAGGCACCACGTAGCAATATGTGGAAGAAAGAACCGTTATGTCACCCACGCAGAATGGGTTTAACATTTCTACTTCGTGTAGTTAAAGCAGTCTCGCAACAACAAGGTCTCTCTGGTGCCAGACTTCAGAGTGCTGTTAAGACGGTAAGAGGATTTGACGCGTGGATCATGGTTCAATGGCTGTATGGCCTTGTGTTTGCCAAACTCGGCACCCACCTCTAGCTGTCAGCCAACAAAGAAGCAAGAGCAATTCACTAATACTCCCAAGAAGGACAGTCACTTCTCACTTCAAAGACTCCCCCAGTATACGAGACAGGCAAGCATGGCTTGTTCATAGCCCAAGAGAGTGTAAAGGAGCCACAACGACTTTGTCGTACTGGATTACACGAGATCCTCCTGTTTATATAGATTGATTGCCAGTCTCGGTGAATTTCTAAACCAATAAAATTCCATTTTTTTTTTAGATGCGTTAGTTACGCCGAAGTATCCGTACGATCCTTGAGCCCGTTACATAACAAGTAATGTAAGTACCAGCCCCGGACTGTGGATCTCACCATGCCACTCAACAACCGCAATTTGTTTGTTCGAGCCCCGGACTTAATGCTTATCTGAACTACACTGCAGACAGGCTGAATATTGTTAGTAGCCAAGTACATTATGACTTACTCCCTAAATACAGGGGTTAGCCTTTTTTATTGGCTGTAGTTTCTAGCGTTTCAATAGCGTTCAACTAGCTATGTACAAAACACTAAGTCAGGTTTAGCCAGTTCAATAGTCTTCGGGCTGCCCCTAATTAGAATATCCAAAAAAGCAGAGCTCGGCGGCTCCAACATGCATAATAAAGCAGCCAGTGAGTGTAACCGAATTTTTTATAATTATCTCTACGTCCTGCTTCATTCTAAAGTATAGACTGCTGATACTATCTTCTCTTTCCCTGAGCCTGTAATATATATATATACTCTTTTGCTTTTAATCATTAATATCAGGCGTTGCAGTCGACATGATCTACAACACTCTCATTCTTGTTGCGCTAGCAGCTAACGCCGTTGCTGGACCTTGCAAACCCGGCAGCTCTTCCACCGAGCTTCTGTCGACTACGATCGAGTCAACTTTAATCACTGAAACAACATCCTCTGCAGCCGTCACTGAGATCATCTCTTCCATCGCCAGCTCGGATGCGACCACCACAGCCGAGGTGACCACTACCTCGGACTCTACGTCAACAGTAACTTCAGCAGATATCTGCGTGCAGAGCCTTACCGCACTGGATGGCGAGCCTCCGCTAGCAGATCGGGAGTCTGACTGCCACGGATTCAACATAGTTACAGTCAGCTCGTATGAAGTGTATGTAACAATTTTATCCATTGGTAGAAACCTGGCTGACAATACTCCAGAACTCAAACAGTTTACAAGCGTGGGAACGTTATAATCATCCCTACAAATGCAATTGTCCGTCGTGCCGAGGGCGATGCGGCAACAACTATCCTGCCAACCGGTACACCTGCTTATGCTACGTACTGCAATGGTCCGGCAGCCTACTACGAGGCATGCTCTGAGCTTGGCGTCACTGCATTCACAACTACAATTCCAGAGCCTACAACTACCGAAGTTATTGTCACTAATTAAGGTGCATATAGAATTTGGTGAGACTCGAAGACTTGGCTTTATTACTCTTGTTTAATATAATAATTACCTTTATTTTAATGCTCGCTTGATGTGTCTCGTAAACTGAAGATGTAAAGGTATAACCTGGGTCGTTCTATTCAGGATGCTATCATTACACCTTGAACGTACTTTACCTATAACATTTCCACTCTTGATCACAGGTTACATCGCGGCGTTAGCAGCCATGCAATTCCAGTCCAAGTGGAAAAGCCTCCTGCAGACTCTGGTTGGCAGATGCAACGCACCATACTCCGTAGGAGCTGTTGAATTAATGATGTAGATAAAATTGATGATGACCTGGTTGAAACGACTTGTCATCCAGCTTGGCCTCTGTGGTCTAGCCGCATCTACCAAGCCTTTAAGCGAAATGGCAGTCAGCCAGGGTCAATGAACGCCACAGCGGCTGCGGGTGAAATTGTCGACTATGAAGCGTGTTAATGGATGCATATTGCAGGGGCTAAACTGAGACATTCTGCCAGCTAATCCCACCAAGTAAATAAGTCATAAACAAAACAAAGCAATAACAGTGTTGCCTTTTATCTTTTCAGCGACCTGCTAAAACAGCATTCTAACCTACAAAGTACCAAAAGAAATACAATCATCCATGTCAGTAAAACCCATCGTTTAATGTTTTGTTAGGAAATCCGCAGGCTATGGGGCGCTTGTTTTAGCTCAGTATCTCTTTGTGTTTGTGGCTGGCTGAAGCGTTGGTAGTAGAGATATTACTCCGTACCTGAACTGGGTAGTGCTTTTTATCACCAGGGGATATTCCCAACATGTATTAGTTCAGTATACTAAGTGTACGCTAAAAGAGGCACTTTATTGAATATTACAGAGTCTAGAACTTCAATCCGTCAGGAAAGCTCTGTAATTGTACAGTACATCAATTTAGAATAGGGGTAAGAGCATCATTCAAGTGCTAGAAGTAATATATTATTGAAGTTTTCGCAGTCAACGCCTTTGTGAAAGGCTGTAAGCTCCCTAACATACTGAAAGCCTGCAAACTTCACGATCTTCACTCTTGTTACCTGGCATACTGTTCTTTGTATGGTCCTCCCAAATCTCTTCGGTATGCATTTACTCAAAAGCCGCTGGGCAACTTGGAGCCTGCTCGTGCTTCTCTGCTCAAGGGCACTGTCGGCACCGGAATCCTGCGGTGAAATGGGCGGTATCTTTACCGCTTCTGAATATGGATACACTGTTGAATGCGATACTTCCCTGAATAACCCCATTATCTATTCGGTTTATTACCTAGGGGATACATTTGCACAATGTATAATGAGATGCGACGAAGATCCGACGTGCGCTGTTGTATTGTTTGAAAATTTGAGCGGCAACTGTTACTTAGCTGCAGATTACACTTCGACCTCGCCATCAAATGGCTACGATGTTGCAGTAAAGGGACCTCGGGTACCTGCAGTTTCATCTGAAACATCTTCAACATCTTTAACAACTGAATTGTCTTCGATATCTTCAACTTCGGAAATATCATCATCTGGAATATCTTTATCCGAAGTACATTCGGCATCTTCAACATCTGAAATATCCTCAACACTTGCTACATCATCATCGCTAGAATCTACATTTGAATCCATATCGGCCACAGCGTCATTGTCTCTGGGCTCTACCATAGACACCACCACTACAAGCTCTCTCTACTTTACCACCGCCTCAGAGGCGACAATCTCGTCCCAGGCGTCAATCATCTCCGACCAATCAACTACCGAAACATCAACTACCCTCCAGACCTCAACCATTAGCACTTTGGCCACCGTGATTACATCCCAAAGAACAGAATCAATTTCCAGCAGTAATAGCCAATTCACGACCCAGATAGAGTCTACTACGACCTCCACGGATACACAAAGCTCTCCTATCACGACCGTTCAAACATCAGAACTTTCCACTTTGACCTCGCTGACTTCGCCTATTATTACGACTACCTCGACATCAACGTCTAAATCAGGTTCTACTACAAGCCACAACTACAGCCAAACAGTCTCCTGCTCCTCTACGTCCGCCCATGGATTCGTCAGCTCTGGCTCTAAGACGCTTTCCGCCTCTGATTCCACAATGACAACACCTTTTACCCCCAGTTATACCATCCGGACTGTTTACCAGACTTTGACTAAGGATCTCACTTACACCAAGACTGTATTTGCCGAGACCGTAACCACTGCCACATACCTTACTGTCGATCAAAGCAATCTCGCGCTTGTCTCGACCTGTGTTCCAGTTACCCTTCTCTACAGTCCTTGCTACTGCGAGCACCAGGTGTACCCTTCCCTGGCCATGACCACTATTATCTCTCCTTGCAGTGCCTGCGGGTCTAACGGAGAGAATGCTGTTACCTTGACAGTCCCGAAGGCTGCTTGTGAGACTGGTAGTGGAAGATATAGCTATCCAATGGTCCAGTTTCCCCATGGTTGGACTGGGGAGTACCGGACAGATCAAAATGGCGACAGTTATCTTGAAGCACAATTTACAGCAGAATCACAAAAAAATCCACAAGGAGGCCCTCGACATACCTACACAAATGGTCAGCCTTCTATTCCTACTCCAACTGCGGAATCCTATAGCGACTCCCGACCTGGTAACAACGGACATCTATCCTCGCCTATTTCGACGGAAGGATCACAAAGCAACTTGCCAGAGGACAAGGAAAGCTATCCTCAGGAATCAGCACAGCCTGATCTTGATGGCGAACCTCATCCAACGCACGGTGACACTGCTCAGGTCACTTACTTGGTGTCCCATTCTGGCAACCGCGTGAGTCCTCCACTATCATCAGCTACTGGACACGGTCAAGAAGGCTTCTCAACGAGCTTGATGAACGAAACAGCTACGAACAGCGAGGTACGAGAGCCCAAGTCAACGGCTAGCCTCAGTTCTACAGGGTCTGGGAGCGTAGATGCACCAGATACCACACCAATAGTTATTTCGGGAGCCCACAGACCACAGGCTATTATTTGGACAATGGTGGTTGCAATGGTCGGAACAGTCTTACTGCTCAAGTAATGTATATCGGCTTGGGTAATCATGAATGATTTCCACAAAGAACATTGCCAGACTTGGAATAAGAGATATTACCTATAATTTTCTATACATGTAAAGGTTATATATAACTTATCTTTAATTGGCTAGGTTACATCTCCACATTGTTGGCAATACTAATTATAATAATCCACATATTTAACGGAGAGAGTTAAACATATTCGAACTGGAAAGCGTCTTATTATATGCAGCCAGATATATAACTACAACAGGCATTGTGAGACTGTGTCTTGGATTTACATCACGGTACCGGGTCTCAGCATAGGAGGCAGAAAGGGAAGCTCGAAATCAAGCAAAAGACTCCTTAGGGTGAGATAGTAGAGTTGTAAAGACCTGCAGTTAATGCAGATTGCAAACTAGTTTGTCCATATGATGTCCGGCGAACCCAGCACCGAGCAGATGGCCACTGGCCTCTGGCTAAATGATCAAAGACTCAGCATACTCCCCCTCTTGTTTGCAGAGTGTATATTGGAATTCCAGTCTTGCTCCGGACTGACTGTTGATAACTTGTCTCCAAGATACACACTCAACCCTCTGAAACACTTCGATTTCATCCATACTTCTCACACCTCCCCCTTCAAAATTACCACCTTCAATCTCAGCTATTCGTTCCACCGCCCTCGCTGCAAAGGCACTGTCCCAGACTGCCTCTCGGAGCGGCTGTTGTCGCAGGATCCTCAACACATCTCGTCGAACGGTAAGATCCCGGCATTTAGCTCCGATGATATAGAGAATGGGGAGGATAGCTACATCTTGTGTAAATGCCGGCTTCGGCGATCCCTCGTGGAGCTGATGTTCAAATAAGACTTCGTCTGCCATTGCAACACATCGCTGAAACTCCGGCAGATATTTGTCGTACTCTGCCTCTCTATCTGGGCCTAGACTGCTGACAATAATCCTCAGAATAGTATTTTGGAGTCGCAACAGCGTTACAAGACGGTGGCTCCCAGTTTTTGTAACATAATGACTGGTTCGACTCAGCATATCCTCGAATCGATATGACCACATCTGTAGTTGCTCAATTATAAGTTCTTTGGAAGCGTTCGACGGCACCCCATCTGCAAAAGCTGCCTCTTGCGCCACCCAGTGCAACCTCATAGCCCTAGCGAGTAGCACCTGGTGGTAGTCCGCGGCCAAATCCACCGACTCAAATCTCCTATGCAAGAACATAATATCCTCCCCAGATGTTTCTTGTATCTCTGCCGGGCTCCAGTCCACTAGGTATGCACCGGCTTGCATTTCAAGACGCCTCAACTGCCTCACAACATCTATCAGGAAAGTATTTGCATTGGACGTGTTTGTCCCATCCAACATGTCACTGGGAATGTTGCGTGATAGTTCCACGCCTCCTTGCAGATGTATCATCGCCCTGTGATAATTGCCCGCCAAGTTGTCAAAGCTCACAAACAAGTAGCACACCAGTAGCGTGGTCACCATAGCTTCGACGTTGTCGTCGCTTGGTTGTGCAAGAACAAGCTGGATAGCCTTATTGTAGTGGAACAAAGGCCCGTATTCTGGTCGGCTTGAACAGCCGTCGTGGTAGCTTCGGTGAATCAGGGCTAGAGCAACAGCAGCGTGTCTCACTGATGGGACCGTCTGTGAAAGCAACATAAGCGTTTCACGCCATGAATTGCTCGGGTAGTACTCGTTCAAATGCTTAACAGAGATGATCCCGAAGAATAACATGGCCTCTGCCTGAGTTGAGTCAACTACTGGCAGCAACATGAACGTTCCCGGATTATGCAACATCGTGCTGTTGTAGTCTGGAAAATGAGGGTACGGCGCTTGTTGGATCCTATGCGCCTCACTCGTGTCGGATAAGCCGCAGGTTGTCACTATGATAGCCTCGGAGTGATGATGCTGGTTCGCCTTCACCTCAGCCCTGACAAGCCGAGATGCCACATCATAGCCGTCGCAAGTTCGTCCTGTAGACTGGCACTTCAAGCATGACGGCCGAGCTTGATCGCATTTGATTCGTCGTATTCTTTAGCGCTGTTAGTGAGTGCAAAATGTCCGACAAAATTGGTGACCACAAGCTAGACAAGACTCACTTGCATGTTTTGCAGCCCAACTTTGACTTTGGGGCAAACTGACGAGGCTTCTTCCTCCAGGCCTGGCTCGTATTTTCAGTCTTATTTTTCGAACTGTTCATTGCTGCGACAAAGGGTGGGAGGTAAGCCCATGTCACTGTCACGAGTGGTATACAGAGAAGATTCGGACAGATTATCAGTAACTTCTGCCCATTTGGTTGTACGCCAGAGAAGATGATATTTCCTGGCCATGAGAAGAGGACATTGCAAGAGGAATAACAGAGGGAATGCGTAACTCCTCACGCCTACGTAGTCTACAGAAGTAGTGCTTACCTCGAATTGTGCATATTGATTGGTCAGTTCGTACAGGTGGATACGCCAGGGTTAGAAACGAAGGATTGTAAGTGCATCTTTGAGGTTGTCTAGGATGTCGATCCTAAGAACTCGGTCTTCTTAACAATTGCGGACGCCAAATGTATGCAATCAATCCTCAGATTATTGAGAGCCCTGACACGTTCTATCAAGCCTCGGACTTTTGGGGGCTTAGGCCTCATCGACCGCTTGATTATTTGCTCGTTCGTACGAGTGGAGTAACAGGGCTATGTGTAATACAAAGTGAGGATTTATCTGGTGGAAAAGACGCGTATTATTGAAGGTCCCTCAGGACGTATAAGTAGTGTCTGCACATCCCGTCATAGGACAATAACGCAGTAGACACAGACAAGACATTAAACCGCCATTGAGATATATCTTTCCAAAGAAATGAAGACATTCGCAGTTGCTCTTGTCCTGCTTGCAGGATTTGGAGGCAGAGTAGAATGTCAAAGAAATGCCACCATGATCCACAATTTTCAAGATGTAGGTCCTCGGTCATTCCTAAGTCCAGGTGTTTATGGTCTAGTCATCTGACAAATGTATAGATCAAACCTTTGACTGATCTTGTCTGGATACCATGTTTCGACATCTTCACCTGCTCCAGACTCCAAGTCCCACTGGATTACTCGAAACCGGATCTTGGTTCCACATCCATTGCTTTTATGAAGCTCGCTGGGAAGAATTCCACATCTAATTCCCAGAGCCTCATGCTCATTCCAGGTAGGAGTCCCCAAAGCCATATCATTTTCTAACAACCAAACTGACCTTACATCAGGCGGCCCGGGTGGCTCTACTATTGACGTTTTGCATGCATACAAAGACCAAATTGGACAGATGTTTGGTGAAGAGTACAACTTTGTCGGCTTGGACCCCCGCGGCGTAGGGAGTAGTGGCCCAGCACTCGACTGCTTCCGAAACAGTACCAAAGCACGCGCAGCCTTTAATCGAGCGCACTACACTGGCGCCACGAACACATCCTCCCATTCCCTCGAGGAACAATACTACTCGACCGAAATATATGGAGGCTGGTGCAATGAGGAGGTCAGAACGAAATCGCCGTATGGCTATTATGTCACCTCTCCTGCGGTTGCGCAAGATCTACTCACCTTTGTGAAGGCAGAAGCAAAGCTAGCTGGCCGTGACCCTTCAGAAGCTAAGCTCTGGGGCTATGGCTACAGCTATGGCACTGTTATTGGCACCACTTTCGCATCCATGTTCCCCGATCGTGTTGGGAGGCTGGTCCTTGAGAGCGTCATGGATACCGACGAATACTACGACAACAACTGGCGTAGTAACTTTTTCGACTCAGACAAGGCCTTTGAGCAGTTTTCGACCCTATGCCATGCTGCAGGTCCAGATCTATGTTCCTTTTGGGGACCTACACCGGAGAACATCACAGCCAGAATAGACACTATCATTCAGAACATCATAACGGACCCAATGCCAGTCAGTGGAATCGATGGCCACACTTTGCCGGGACTCGCCACGTACTCGGATCTCAAGATGCTTATAACAAATGGTCTGTACGAGCCGCGCACCTACTTCCCCATCTTCGCTGATACTTTTGCTGAACTGGAGAACGGCAACGCCTCTTCCCTGATCGGATTGTCAGAAATGCTGTTCCTTGAAACAGATGTGGACGTCATCATCCGATGCGCGGACTCGTACAGGAACAACAAGCTTGTCACTATTGAGGACTGGAAAGATTATATTGAAACCTCCGTATCCCGCAGCAAGTATATCGGGGATGTATTCCCTCTTTGGGCCAGGACAATCCTTTGCAGGTCGCTCAAGCCAGAGTTACCCAACAGCATGGTCCTGCAAGGTAGGGTTCCTTTCCCATAGCTGTTCGGCAGTAATATTACTTGGAATGGCTATCCTAATCTCTTCTTGCAGGCCCAGTTACTGGAATCAACAAGTCCGTGTCCTTTCCAATCCTTTTCACGAGCAACACCCTCGATCCTGTTGCTCCTGCACGCAAGTATGTCTTGATAGCTTATGCCTCGCTGTGATCAGCGTACTAACTTTCGAAGTGCTCACAAGATGGCATCCCGATTCCCGGGATCGGTCGTGCTATTGCAGGAATCTGTCGGTGTAAGTCCCAAGCATCCAATGTCCGGGGAACGCTCTTGACTAACCACTCGGCTGTTTCAGCACCCCGTTATCAGAGAGGGGGGGTCCCCTTGTTACTATGGACATATTCAGGCGTATCTTCAAGGCGTGGTTCCGCCCACTAACATCACCTGCCCTCAGAAGTACTTTGCGTTTATCGATGCAGCTGGTCAGGTTTAGTCTGTTTGCAAAGTCTACCCCTATGCGGTGTTATAACCCATGTTCTTGTTGTACATTTCTGATCGAATCTTCTGTCTTATGTATCGAGCTTTCGTTGACAACGCATACCAAATAGCCAATATATAGTCTCTCCTTACACTTTATTCCAGTTACTCCCAGATTAGGCTCATTTCCTTAACAGGTTAACTCGTAAGTACCACGTATACAGAACTTCATATGCTATTGAGGCCGAGAGTCCAGGTCTCTCGCCTTCACTTAACAAAAAGACATTATCTTCTAAGCATTTTCTAGGCCTGGAGGGCAAAAAGCGTGGTTCCGCCCGGGATGAACCGGGGACCTTCTCGGTGTTAACGAGATGCCATAACCAACTAGGCCATGGAACCAGATTTTTCCGATAGAGGAGTCTTGAAAAGAAGCTGCCATGCATGTATCTGAGGCGTGGGAAACGCTGGGATTGGAGAATGTCCTTTGAAAGCAAGGGCTAACACTATGGCGTGTTATAAGCACTGACTCATATTCAAGATCTTGCACCGTGCTACCCACGGACCAGCCAGGCATATTACGGCCGAACTTACTCGATTCAATGCATCATTTAGACTAATTGCCAAGGATATAGCCAGAGCCTCCCTTTGCCTTGGACGCTACTGTATCCAGGTATGGATGGTAGAGGCTAGCTAGCGTTGCCAAGCCTCTAACTACTGCATATCAAGCCAAGCAAGTCTTCAAGACACGAGATCAATACGTCATGCCGATCAATGCGGAGATTTAACACGATGGATCAGAGATAAACCAGAAATATGAACAAGAAATGGGTATTATTGTAAGGAAGTAAGTCTATATAATTAAACGCTATACGGCCGTCAATTTTTTATCGGGTTTCCAGCCCTGCAGTAACTTTTATGTAATCATGATTTTATGTGAATGATTGTCTTGTGTTGACACGGTCAATGTCGTAAGGGTTACCCTCATACGACTTGCGACGTGACGCCCTTGAAGCCCGCGAGGCACGAGATGCGTGAGATCGTGTGGACTGGTGTGTCCTGCTTGCTGTGATAGGAGCATAGGCGGGCTCATCAACTTCGGTGGAGGCATCGTCATCAAAGGTCTCATCTTCTGGGACAGCCTGCTCCTTCTTCTCCTCATCGGAAGTAGGGATGCTGTCGTTTTGCAGCTTGCGCATAAAAGCAGCGGATTGAGCAGCGAACTTGCACTTCTCGCGAATGGAAGCGCCGTACTTGTAAAACAGGAAAGGGAAGGGAACACAGGCCAGGGCAAGGAATGCAGGAACAGAAGAAGCCCAGTGAATGCCAAGGTCCTTGTACATATAGCTGGTGAAGAGAGGGAAGGCAGCACCGAAGAGAGATCGGAGGACGGAGTTGGCGGCCAGAACGGAGGCGGCAAAGATAGTGTAGGCGTCAATGAGGTAGTTCATGACACTAAGGAAGACGAGAACCATGCCGAAGCCGAATGGGACACCAGCAGCAATGCTGACGAGCCAGTGAGTAGAGGGGCCGTTGGTCCAGGCGAACCAGAAGAGACCGATAGGGAGACAGACGGAACCGATGAGGCATGAAGGGAGACGAGCTTCGGGAGGGGCAAAGCCACCGTTCTCTTGTTCGATCTTGACATAGCGCTTGTTCATGGGAATAGTGTATCCAATAGCAGCGAGCATACCAATCATGATACCAAGGAAAGCAAGGCCACCGACACCGGCGTTCCAGCCGCGCTGTTGCTGGTATACAATAGGGAAGGCGCCGAAAAGCATGTAAAGGGTTCCGTAGACAATGGCCATATAGATGGAGAGGAGGAGCACAATAGGCTCTCGGAAAAGGAGAATCCAAGGGCGGGAAAGGGCAGTCTTGAAGGACTCGACGAGGGTGACCTTGCCACGGTCGTGATCAATCTGGCTGACATAAACTTTGCCAGTCATCTTGGAGAGCTTGGCGGCACGTCGACGGAGAAGGACAGGGGCATAGGTCTCAGGAACAAGGATGGTACCAACGATCCAGAGAAAACCAGAGAAAGCACCAAGGAAACCCATAACCCATCGCCATCCAGCATTCATGCCAAGGAAACCACCAATGATAGGACCCAGGACGGGGCCGAGGAAGGGAGCAGCAGCGAAGATGGCCATGGCGAGACCACGCTGGGAAGCGGGGAACATGTCGGCAATGGTACCACCGGCATTGGTAAGAGGCGATGAACCGAAAGCACCGGCAAAGAATCGCAGAACAAGAAGAGTTGCAGCGTTGTTGGCGCCGGCGCAACCGGCGTTGAAGGCAGTGAGAGCAGCATAAGTGCCGATGAAGAGGTATTGGCGACCGAACATTTCACTCAGAGGCGCCCAGAGAAGAGGACCAATTGCGAAACCCAACACGAAGAGAGACACTCCAAGAGTAGCGACTTCTTGGCTAATCTGGAATTCCATAATGATTTGTCTGATACCGCCAGTGTAGGCCGACGACACAAGGGCGACAGCGAGGGTTGTGAGAGCGACAGTCATGGTGATGAACCACTTCTTGACTTGACCAAACTCCATGGGGTTTCGGGGGTCATTGGGGATCCATTTCACCCTATAAGGGTCCTCCTCTGTACCTGAACCATCGTACTTGTAGTTTGCAACTTCAGGTGTGATACCGGCCTGGTCAGCGACCAATCGCCAGTAAGGGATTTTAGCCATCGCTGGGCTTTCGATGTTATCGTTTTCGCTCATCGTATCGTAGTCGTATCGAGTCGCTGTTTGTCTGTGTGTGAATAGCGTCGATGCGTTTGGGCGGGGGATAGAGCTAAAAACCCGTTGTCTGGAAAGAGCATGCAGATCACAATGAAGAAACGGGAGCCAAGCGACTTAAATAGGGACCGGGTTTCTTTGATCGGACTTTATTAATCAACGACGTAGGTATGTACGGGTATTGTAGGCAAGCAAATCTCTGCAATGCAATTCCATGACGGATCCGCCGACCGGCGACAACACCCTGGACAGGTAAGGGCGAGTGGTCCTTACGTTAAATCGAACAAGGAATGATATCACCAAGCGAGACGCTAACAGTGTTCTAGGTTACTCCTATTCATCTAGTTTAGGTTATGCCTCGGCTCCTGATCTAATCTAACGGATGATCGGGTCCGGATCGGGCTTTTCGGCCGTAATCATGCCAAAGTCCGGTACAATTTGGTGTTGATAAACGTGGCCGCCAGCGGGGAAAGGCACGGTGATAACGGGTTAGAAATCAGATTCTGGATCAGAGTGTAGAAGACGCGTCTTTAGGCTTCTTTCGGGGAAGAGATTGAGTCCGCCAGAACGAAACCCGTGGAAAGTCCATGGACATTCTACGCGAATTCTTTGCGTAAATAGTTCCATTGGTTCGAACTCCGAAGAAAAGTTCTTTCGCCACGGAGTTGCGTCATGCCGATGCCGAATTCCGGTCTCAGCTTAGCAAGCTTTGAATCCATGCCCTAAACTTATCCAATAAGCTTGTTCTTAGATATGGAGACGGAGCTGAAGTTATTTAAAACTCCTTTCTTTATCGCATGATCCGCTTATTAAACAGCAAGGGAGATCTCTCGTATCTCAGATGGGTAACATTCTAAGATTGACTGAATGGAGATATTATGCCGAGATAGTGGATGCTACAATCCAATATGAAGCGCCTGTAATTACGCTTGTTGGGCGGGGACTATGAAGGATTATTGAAGGAAGTGTCCCTACTATCATTTCTATGTCGGCCTTTTTGCCTCTAATCATGTTCGCGATGACATGTTGGCACCTCATGGACTGCATGGAACCGCGATGCGTCGCGTCCATTGTTTGAAGCAATCTTGTATATTTCCCTAGCCCTTATGAATCTGCAGTGAATAAAATACCCAAATAATACGTCGCTTCAACGACAATTAAGTACGTTCTTGTTATCGCGATAATTTATTCGAGATGCTGTAGGGTAAGCCAGCCCGAGAGCGCGCATCGTTGGTTTTCCTAATACGCTGCAACATTCCGCATTCTGACTAGTCCAACGATATCACGTCATTGAGAAAGCAATCACATTGCCAATACCAGTCTTGGCCAGTTTTCTCCGAGCCAAGCCAGCTAGTTTTCGGGATGATCGCGCCAACCGTCTGGGATGGGCGGTACTGCAGATCGCGGTTATCGTTGAGCAACGCAACTGCTGGACAGACAGAAAGATTATGTCAACTAACTTGTCTAAGAGCCAAAATAATTGAATCATTTTATGTTACCTCAGCCTCAGCATTGGACCATTTATTTATTTCCTGCACCAAAGGTAAGCTTGGGTCCCAAGCTCTCTGCTATTCCTCAGCCAACATCCTGTACCCCAATCTGAAACCCGGTGTTCAACTTCAATCCAAACCCCGGTTCCGTGGTCTAGTTGGTTATGGCATCTCGTTAACACCG